>CAEFZX010020616.1:0-30622 GCA_903066825.1 Alfaro cultratus
GATTCATACAATAGTCAATGTTATTGTCACTGATAAAAAACCAAGTTTAACCTCTTGTATGGTTAAATCTGATAATTGTATTTAATGACTGCAAATAAACTACTTTACATGCAGTATTTGAATGTAGGTCCTTTTAGTTTTTCGTCTTGTTGTGTAAACTTGTCAAAGTGAAACATCTCAAATAAAATAAGACTTTTCCAGATTTGATATAAGCTGGTGATGAACTCGCTCCCTTACAGAGAGAGAACGTTTATATTTGATGAGTTTCATTTTCACAAAAATTGACACAAAAAAGACCAAAATATTACAGACGACCAACTTTAAAAGACCGTCTAAAAAATACTGCGGTTCTGCTCCGCTGGCGGGCAAAAGCAAGGAGAAGGAAGATGAATGTTTGAAGAACTTTATTCCTCTTTAGGGAGGAAGAACAAGTACAACGTAGTGGACAACTGGCTTCACTAAATCTGACACACTGTGCTCCCCACAACAACAGGACACTTTTTATGCTCTTCTTCTTCCTATCAGCACCTACACGTTGCTCTCTACTGCCCCCTAGGGAAAGGNGCTTATTCTGCAGATGAAAAAGGAAAAGGGCCTGCATTCAAATACTGAACGTAAATAGAACTGTGACGTCACAGATTTACGTCAATGATGGCTGAACCAGAGTCTTTGAATGTAGGCCCCGCGTTATTTGACTAAACTAGAATAGTCACATGACATGGGATATAGATATATGATGTAGATATGTAAAAAAATATAATTAAATCATCATAGTATTTTTTAAAGTTTTTGAATGTAGATCAGGGGTGTCAAACTCATTTTGGTTTAGGGGCCGCATACAGCTTAATCTGATCTCAAGGGGGCCACACAAGTAAACTCATTGCAAGATTAAATAGAACTAATATAAGTGGACTTGTTGNAAAATCAAAATATTCTACTAGCTTACATGTTTTTTGCAAAAATTGACAGGACAAAGGAAATAAAAAGTGGTCAAATTATCACAGAGAATGTAAATGAAAAGACTGCATAAAAACAACTCTGATGTACATTTAAATATCTATTTCATGCATATCATGTCACGTAACTATTAAAGTTTAGTCACTTGACAAAGTAAAACCAATAACCAGCTGAGCCAATCAGACGCCACATATCCTCCTCCTTTTCATACAGGCCTTTAAATAAAGACCCGGACTAAAAATTAAAAAAATGAAATTAAAAATAGAATCTTTCATTACATATATGTTTATTACCTGAAACATTTTAGATATCACATTTTTACTTAAAATGTGATTCATTTAATCACCTGTTTACATGCAACTTGAAGTGCTTGAATCAAACGTTTCATGAATGTTCACCACAATAAATTATGAAATGAGAGAAAACAGCTACTTCCAACTGTTCACATATTTCAACACAAATGGTCCATGTTTCCCTTCAGAGTGTGCAGCCTTGCTGAGCTCCTCTCCTGGGGTTTCCTCCTCAGCCTCTTGCTCCTCTTCTATGGCCTCTGCTACTGTAACTTGCCCCCCCACTTGTTGATCCATCATGGTCTTGCTGTATCACCTCTTTAATTGATCCCATGTCGGTCCGATGTTGTCCAGATTCAGCGCTGGAACTCAGTCTGCATTGATCTGATCCATTTCATCCGTCGGTTTGCCTTTAAAGAGGAGATATCAGAACACACATCAGTATTAATACTGTAAATTTGATAACACTAGTAAAATTGTTTACTTCACAATAATGGAATAACCTCGGACTATGCTACATAAAAATATAAGCCCGAGCTAAACAAGGTTGACCCTCCAAAGGATAGACTGGTGACAGCGCCAATACTACAATATCCAGACTACAACCTACCTTTCATGCTGCAGACTGATGCTTCTGGGGAGGGACTGGGTGCTGTGTTGGCTCAAGTTCAGAATGGGGTTGAGAGGGTCATAGTTTATGCCAGCAGAGGCTTAAGCCCACCTGAAACCAGATATCCAGCACACAAGCTGGAATTTCTGTCCCTAAAGTGGGCTGTCACAGACAAGTTCTACGACCATCTTTATGGACGTTGTCTGTTTTGACTGTTAATAACCCCCTGAAATATATTATGACGACAGCCAAGCTTGACGCCACGGGACAGAGAAGGGTGTCCCAGCTATCGTCTTTTGAGTTTGACATCCAGTACAGAAGGGGACAGAACAATGCAAATGCTGATGCTCTTTCACGCATGTCCAACCAAGAAGTCACACAGATCTTACAGTCATGCCCTCAGCATGTTAGGGTCTCTGAATCAAAGCCTCCAGGGCCCCAGTGTTTTCCAGAGCTCCAGCATACATTCGACAACACTGCGGTTTCACAGGTGCCGGATAGTTGTGTTTTCCCCAACAGTGAATCAGCTGTATTTGGATGTGGGAACAGATGCACTTCCAGCAATGACAATTCCAACAAATCCATGCCGAACAGAAAGATGATCCCATTATTGGCCAAGTTCTGTATTTCAAAAATAGTAATAAAAACCCCCTCAACGCGTGAGGATCGGCCTGGGAAGACATGGGAGCCTTCTCATAAAAGAGTGGAGGAGGTTGATGGTCACAAATGGCATCCTATACAGATTAATCACAGATGGGCAAAGAGGACGCATTGAGCAGCTCATCTTACCAGAGAAACTGCGGGTGGTGGCTAAAGCTGCTCTGGATGATGATTCAGGTCATTTAGGCTTTGAGAGAACTCTACAGCTCATAAGAGAGCGATTCTACTGGCCAAATATGTCCCTGGAAGTGAAATCATGGTGTGAGCAGTGTGAAAGATGTTGAGTTAGGAAGACCCCCACAAGAAGTATTGGAGCTCCTCTTGTCAGCATCCACAGCAATGCCCCCATGGAGCTTGTGTGCGTCGACTTTCTCTGTCTGGAAAGTGTGCAGAGACACTGTCTCTGTACAAGACAGACAACGACTCAGTTGTACAGCGCATACAGAGTTACAATCAGCTGAAGAAAGTCCGGTCATAATACATTGCTGCATGTGACGTTTTGAATTAAAAGGCAGAAATCTCTTTGTTTTGTTTTTTTTGTCTTTATTGAACATTTTAAGAAAATAGAATGACAAGGCACACATCAGTAACAAAAGTTTGACATGATAAACTGCAGAAAAAAGGATAAATGAAAAAACGAGTCACACAAACTAACAATGTGAGGCAAGTAAAACTAAATGTTGCAAAATGTGAGAGGAGTTTCAAAACTTAAGCTCTTAACATATTAGTATGTTTGTGATTTGTGTTGCAATATTTAAGCAGTGTCCAGTTACAGGATGAACTCCTATGTCCGGAGCCCTCCAGTTGACTTTATAACTCACCCAAACCAGCTTTGTATCTGATAGAGTATATAATTGACTAGACACATCTTTAATAAATACTCTCAGGCAGAGTTGTTGCCAAAATGTTCAACATATTATTGCAAGAATGTTAGGGTTGTGTAGTTAAGTTTGCCGTTAGTAATTACTTCAAATTAACTTCCTGCACTACAACCCTGTTAAGGTGTCCAGGCTTTATGTTAAATTATTCTGTATATCTAGATCTGTACGGTAAACTTATTGTCAGTAAATCGGTTTTCATAGAGTTAAGAATAAATCATACATTTTCTATAATTTGCTTGTACTTGTGGGGTTTGTAATCGAACAAAGACAAAAAAACTGTGGCTGATGAAATGTCTGAGTGGCCTATAAAAATTTTTCTCTACCAGCCACTGTGGCTGTTGGAGAAAATGTTTAATTTACACCCCTGGGGTTTAAATGAGCGGTGAGAACTTATATTTCAGGGGCTGAGTAGTAGGACATGGGCGCTTACGGTTGTTCTGACCGTTTTATATCTGCTCTGTCACAATAATCGCTGTGCCTAACTTTGTAAACTTGAAATATAAATATGCACACAGTTGTACAAGCCCCTCCTTTTGCCACACTCCAACCAATTAAAATGCAAGCAATTCCCTGAGATTTTTTTCAATAAGAAAGCAGATAATGCAATCGACAAGTACTCAACATTAAATAAGGGAAACAGACTCCACTGTACATGCATACACATAGTATCATGTACTACTTGATACATAATATGTACATGCTAAAAACTAACTCCACTCTACCTTCATACAAGGAGTATCCAACTTGTTCACGTAATCTATATTTTATTCTATAGTTCCTGGGTGTCTCACCATTTTCGGATGCTTCTCTGGGCAACTGCCCATTTAGCCCATTTCAATTTCTGTATATTGAAAAAATGTTTTATTGTCTCAAAAAAAAAAAAAAATCATGTCTGAAGATTTTTCTATACAGGAAGGTTTAAAGGGATTCATTTTGTCTTAAACGTTCATTTATAAACGTCCCTCTCCATTCGTTTCCTATGGAACTTGTGCGACAGTCTCTTCTCCTCATCCAGCAGAGTGACCAGCGTAATTCGCACACGTGAAACTTCGAGCTCGTACACATAGACTTCCACAAGCAGACCAAGAAGTTAAAAATGCTCAACGTTCATTGCTGATTGCTGTCAGCAAAACTTTTCATGTATCAAAAATATTTTTTATATTTTGGATCTACAATGAATAACAACAGACACAAAGTTTGGACACCCTGGGGCTGATGTGGTAACAGTGCTTAAAGATGCAGATGCTTTTTAACATCATCACCATTTTGGGAAAAATGTGTCTCGTGACCTGCATAATTTTATCATTTAAGAAAATCCAGATCTTACAATATATCTGTGCTTTCACCTGACACAGTCTGCTACACAGCTGCCATGTTGTAACACTAGGAAATCAAGAAAAAAAGTAGATGTTTAGTGTAGGAGCAATGAGATTATTGCAGTCGTTAATGGAACTATTTCACTAAAAATGTACAGCACTATGATTGTTTTTAAATATGCTACAAGTTAATAATCTTTTTTAGATTATTATTTAAAAAAAAATAAGTTACACTGTTTGTATAATATCCAGTATTTCTCATGATTTGGTGGATAAGAAATGAAAAGCAGCTTGATGGTCCGGCTCTCTCCTTGTTGGGCCCTTCTGTTCACCAGCAGCCTGAGTTTTACCTCTCAGATCCTCTGACCTGCTGCTGTTTCACCTCCACTTCCCATCAGAGCTCCACAGTTCTCAGGTGTCCGCGAGGGGAAACTGCAGCCAGTATGCTCTGAGGCAAACACTCAGACTTCTCCGCTGTGCTGCCGCAGCAGGACCAGTGGGGCTTCCCTGGATGTCCCTTGTGGCCGTGACCGCAGCCTTTAAATCCTCCTGAAGAAGGTTTTGAATCGTCTGAAACATGCCTAAATGAAAACCATGCAAGCAATTGTTTATTGTTTATATGTACCTGGCATGGTTCCTGGGCAGCCACAGAGAGCCTCTTTAGCGCCTCCGCTGGAGCAGAAGGAGCAGCAGTGAAAAGTCCCGTTGTGCTGCCTGAACTTCCTCTGTACATTCAGAATAAACGGAGAACCCTGCAGGAAAGCATTGTGAGCAGTTAATTCAGAAATAAGCCCAAACTGAACCCGTTTTGTCCCCTGTTGTTGCAGATTTCCCGTAAGGGTCTACTGAAAGTGTTTCGCTGCCATCTAGTGGACAAACCTTTTGCGCAGTTATTCCAAGTTTTGCCAGGATGCTATATAAATCTGAATCTTTTACATGTACTGTAGTCAAAATAACAGCGATCTAAACAGGAGAAACACAAATATTACAGCAGAACGTTTTCTGGTCCTGGACTGGTTCTGCACCTTAACATGTTGGGCTCTGACACAAACCCACACAGAGTACTCTCCTGGTTCCTCTGGTCTGTAGGAGACGCTGTAGCTTCCATCACTGTTGTCTGCCACTATCGTCTCCACTGTGCTGAAGGACAAAAATAATTTCAATATCAGAAGATCAGAAAATCAGAAAGTTAGCTGTTAAAATACACATACATAATTTCTGTTTTTTTTTTTCTTTTCTTTTCTTGAGTATCTGTATTAGGTTAAAGAACAAAACTGCACACAAAAGTGCACTTCTCTGACTTATTGACTTGCTTTGAACATAAAGCCTTTTAAATTTCATTCATATAGTAATATTATTTGTCTAATCGATTAAATAATTTATAAAATACACAACTTTATGAAAAGAATTCAACTGAAAGTTGCTGGATGTCTCAGTTTCTTACTCTTTCTGAATCAACGATGGCTGGCGGAGCAGACATGTTTACTCACCAGCTCTTCTTCTCTTTGTGGACGATGCTGACCAGGACGTGTTCTCCTCCTCGAGCCAGCCGCTCCCCACCGGAGTCCCGACACACCAGAGTGAAATGTCCCCCCTGAGCTACCGTTCCATGCTGCAGACCTGTCACCATGACGGGTGGAAGGTTAGAAAAATGGCGTCACTGAATTGTAAGTGCATGGAATTAGAAAATGCACAAGAGATGTAAACTTTAACTTATTCTTACACAGATAGAAACACTTAATTTCATCTCCCACAAAGCATAGCAACCAACTGACACAACAAAGACAAGATCAAAAGTTAGCTGCTCACCTTCTCCTTCAACGGTGCACCTGCTGACGTCCACTGTCCTGGAGTGGATCACGCCCACCAACGGGTAGCCTTCCACCTCTCCTGCCGGCTCCCTGGGCAGGAAGCAGACACTGCCGCCATCATCAGGGGCAACCGTCGCTGGGTGGGGGTCGTACCCACTCTCCGCCAGGCTGGTCAGTCTTCTCAGGGTCACCCCTTTAGCGCTGAGGATCTCGGCGTCGGAGCCACAGCTCAGCAGCCGCTCCGCAAACTCCACGCTCCCTCTGACGTCAAGCAAGGCCTGCTGCAGCTGCGCCCTCTGCAGGTGGAGGTGGTTTCTGAAGGAAGGAAGTGTTTATGGTAAATTAGGGCTGAAATGATTCATCGAATGATTTAAGTACCTCGATTATTAAAATTCCCCAAAACGTTTTTACCTGCCTAGGAGCTTGGTTAAATTAGGAAGAGAGCTGCAGGAGTATTAATACAGTTAAATGTAAGTTTACGGACAAACCGCACAATAAATTTCATATCATCTCAGTCTCAACAAACGGGTGGCAGAAATCATCGTGGCGTTGCATGGCTGGTAGATGAGTTTCTTAGTGTTACGAATGAAGGTGCCGTAAATATCCCATATTGCTCCCCCCCTGTTCTTACTTTCGTCCCCTGGTCTACCGGTCCCTGGACTTACGTTCATCTGTCCCCTGGTCTATTTCCTCCCCTCCAACCCCACCACTCCAAGCCCCCCAAACTCCGGCTGACATTTCCCGTATTCTCACCCGAGAGTTCATCTATTAAACTGACTGAAGATGAATATATAAACTAAAAGCTGGATCATAGACATTTAAAAAAAAAAAAAAAGATTCTCATCTCCTTCTACAAAATAGTTTTTTTTCCCTCTTTTTGCAATTTGTTCTAACATTGGAAAATAAAAATAAGTAGGAGTAGCTCTTTGAATGGACATGGCTGCTGACCCCTGACCCTAGGAGCATAAAGGAATTGTTTCTATCTCCCTGTCTAAAAACTCATTACTGTTGCAGCAAAGTGCAGTAATGTCCTACCTGCGTTGTACCCTGATCTCCTCCAGGCGGCGCAGCAGAGACAAGCAGTGAGACTCCACAGCTCTGGCGTACTCTCGAGCGAAAGCTCTAATCTGATTGGCGGTTTCATCCACTCGAACCTGCAAATTTTCTTGGGAAATTTCCACCTACAGGAGAACCAGAATGCGAAAAACAGAAAGTTATGTTTTACATTCGAATATGAAAATCTAAATGTATAGCTTATATTGGGTAACAATCTATAACTGGGTTTTTTGGGTACCTTTTGCAGCGAGTCCTCCAGTCGCTCCAGACGAGGCCGAAGGCGAGCGCTGACCAGCTCTCTTATCCGGTCGCCATGACGGTCGATGACGTCGTGCGTCGGACAGCAGCGGTGGTCCCGGTGCAGCGTGGCCGCGCACTCCAGACAGACCGGCAGGTCGCAGGGCTGACAGAAGAGCCTCAGCTCCTGCCCGGGGTGAAGGGAGCAGAGGACGGGGCGGCAGAGACGACCGCGGGCCTTCAGCTCCGTCACGGCCTGAACAGAATGAGACGCGGTTCGCTTCTGCCGCCTGCAGGTGGGAGGGAGAACAGATCATTCGTGATTCTTCTTCGTGGGTTTTGTGGCGGGTGACATCCAACGTTTAGATGTATTGTCGCCATCTACTGTGCTGGAGTGGGGGCTTAAGTATTTTTCTTATCTTTTTAAACTATATTCCTGTATTTCCTTAAGAAATTAAATTTATTTATCTTATGTTTAAATACCTTGCTCAATTTTAATGTCTCCGAACCATATTTTTTAAATTTTTCTCTACTCATTCTATATTTTTCACAGTGAATTCTTATATGCTTACTGTTTCCATGCCAATGCCAGATCTACCTATTAGATAGATCTGATAGTACTCAAATCAAAAAATCAGAGCAAAACTCAACACATGTTTACCCACAAATGTAAAGTTTTATTTAATCCTGTATGTCTGAGACGTAACCTTGTCATCACTACTTGTTCCTTTCGGTTCTTCAAAATGTATGGAAAGATTAAAAAAAAAAGAAAAAAAAAAGATTCTGCTGAATAACAGATGTCAAATAAGTCAGTGTAGTCAACAATGCACAAAGAACAGAACATTCAGAGTGTCCAACAAAGTATTAGGACCATTACATATAAAAGGGGGAAAAATTGCCAAAAGGAGTATTTTCTTTCCAAAGAACTCTGAAAATTTGAAATTAATTTTATCTTTATAAGTAAAAACTTATAAATTCTTGTAAACCATTGTTGGTTTATAAGAAAAGAAATGACAGTTTAAGGCTGTAAAAGGCTTGAGACTGAAATAGAGATTATGTGAAATTGGGTATCGGGGACAAATTTAAAAAGAAAAAAATGTCTACAGATGTTTTCTATGCAATCTGACTGCTGTTTTCTTTCTTCTTCTTCTTTTTTTTTTTTTTAAAGAACAAGAGGCAAAAATGTACATCTCTGAAGTTAGAAGAGATGTTCCCCAAAATACTTACATCTGTAACTCTGGTGCAGTGGCTGCAAATATAAAGTTTTATAGACCTAACATTTTATAGCTTTAGTTTAAAAATATAAATAAAAGGTTTACTTTCAAGTTTACAAGTATAATTTGTGTTTGGTCTATTTATTGCACTAAAATATTACAGTTGGGGATTGTAACTTCACAAATAAAATAAAGAGGCATGAATATTTATTTGAAAGGGTTTAAAATGATAAGAATTCAATTTAGATCTATTTCCAGAATAAAGTGTTTAAATTTAGTCACTTTTTTAGAGCACAGCAACACATTGTGTTCTCAGGTGTGGTTAACAAAATCTGGTGGAGTTTTGAGCTAAAAGAATAAAACAGATTTAGTAACTTTGTTTCTTGAGAACAGTCCAGAAGGTAGGGCCTACTCCACCTGTGTGCCTGGCGGCAGAACTCGCACAGGTTCAGGCTGCACACCTCGCAGCGGCTCTCGGCGCTCCCTTCGCCGCACAGGTCGCAGCCCAGCGGGCCGTCGCTCACCAGGGTCTCCAGGAAGACCTCGTCCAGCGCCAGGTGGTCGGTGCTGAGCCCGGCCGGTCCGGACCGAGGGACGTCCACCTCGGTGTCACACTCGGGGCAGAGTACGGTGAACGAGTCTCGGTGCCGCTCCGCCGACTCCGCTGCGGTGAAGCGGCCCCGCGGAGACACAGAAAACGGCTCCAGCTGCCCGATGCAGTCGGAGCAGAAGGTGTGCAGGCAGGGGAGGATTTTGGGCTCCCGGTACAAGTGTTTGCAGACGCTACAGACTGCTCTGGGGTTTACAGAAGCACCTTTAGGTTCCGGTTCCGAGCTCACGGTCGGCTTGTTTGCGGTTTCTTTCTGCTCTGACTGGGACATCGTTGGTTTTTGGGGGATTTCCTGGGACAAAAAATCAGAGCAAAACTCACCGTGAAGCCCACCGAGTTGTCAGAGTTTAGGAAAAACTCGTCCCTACATCCCTGTTGTTCTCTGCAAGTCGCACCGAATAACTGTTTGTCCTAAAGTCATAAAACTACTTTTACAAACTTTTCTGCCTAATTAAAATCCACTTTTCCTCGGTAACGTAAGCTGCGTTCAAAGCCGCATGGGACATTTGACACCTCACTAACTAACGGACCAATGGGAAGCTCCGGGGAGGTCCGTAAACATTCCTGCAGTCTTTGCTGCCAAACTGGGACTCAGACAGATTTTACTATAAAAATATTACATAAAAAGTCATAAAGTATTTCCAACAGTAATAAGAGAATGCAATATTTTAATTAAACAAAGAACACATCTTTTTATATTTGAAAAAGGGAAATCATAGTATCTTAATCTTCAAAAGGACTTTACACATTTGCTGATTTAAGGAAAGGATTCTGTTTTGCAACTTCTTTTGGGCTTGATTGAAAAAAAAAATAAAATAAATAAAGATATTTTTTCTGAGCAACAGAAATAATATTTAGTCAGTCTTTCTTTTAAAAACATTTGCAATATTATATCAAGTTTAACGAAGTAAAAGCACCACCTGGTCCTATTTATTGTGAAATTAAAGAGAATGTGAAAATTAGGTTATTAAAAAATTAATACTTTATGTTCGACTTAACATTTAATACTGGAAGAAGATTTTAATTTGTAATAATTTTTGATCTAGCTACAAATAAAGTCTCTATCTGGCTAAAAAAAATTTTTTTTAATCATTTTATATGTTGCATATCCCTTTAATCCAACTTTTTGTGGGATATTTTCCAGTTCTGTTGCAGTTACTTTATCCAAGAAGACACAAGGATTCACATCATTTAATAGAAGACCAGAAGCTAAAAATAATTTTCTTGTCATCAGTTACAACACAGATAAAAAATTATTTACATATATATAATAACCAATATTCTATGACATATATTACAATCAAGAGGACAGCTAAACTTTAGTTATCACTACTTAAATAAACTGCATCTGTTCTTGAATGTACCCAGTACATAGACAATATTTGACATTTTTAAAGCAAAGCTAATAAGGTTGTATTTACCTACACCACATAAAACATGCATAAGACAGTAGTAATGATATTTAGATAAAACGATACAAGCTGCGTTGAAGCGACACTGAAGGTGAAGAATGTCCTTCCCAAAACACCAGTGCCTGGAAAACACACAAGATTAGACACTGAATACAGAATTGTACATTTTAGACAAGTAGATGGCAATTTTCAGGTTCGTAGTTTTATATTAACTATTTCTGCAACTTTTCACCTGAATTTATCGACTACAATTATTCAGCAGTCCAAATGTTGCGCAGCCCTTATGTTGAAGATCAAGATTCTTCTAATGAAGAGAAGATGTTGAACAACTTCATAAGACATGTGCCACTAATCTAGAATTACTAGAAGATTCACTAGAATGGGTCAATGTTTGAGAAAATGTGTGATTCATATTTCTACTGCTTTTCCAGCAAAAACAATACAAGTCTGAGAAAGATGTCATGCCCACGGTTACTGTGTTTAAACTACTAAAACTAGAGCAATTTGGTAATCGTTGGGATGCCAGCTATTGTTAGCAATACATGCTGATGAAAATGCATTTCTCTCCAGTTTTGGTTTCCAAACACAAAAGCAGCTGGAGATGGGCGCCAACAGGGACAGTAGTTCAATGTACGGCACCAAAAGACACAGAGGAATGAAAAACAATGGTCAGATCATGAGGAGAACAAGAAAAACATCAATGAAGCTTGTTTTAAGGAAATGCCACGAGCATCAACACTTTGTCCTCAATGACGAGGTATTCTCTTTGGAAGATAGCAATGACCAGCTTAGACAGGAAAGATGGGACCCAAATAACTCATGTTGGCATCACTGGGCGACAGAGACATAAGCAGAGACTCAAATGGAGGGTAGGGACAGTGACTCACATAATCATAACTACTCTAGTGGTGTGATTGTTCTGACGACACATTATATGCCTGATACTTCCAAACCATGTTCAGAACCGAGAAAGCCTTTTGAATAGGAGGTGAAATGTCTAAAAGAAACGAGAAAACAGGTCCAGTTACCCTCTAATGAAGCATTTAGGATCATAATATTCTGTATGACTGGGGGTCTAAACTAATAAACTGCATTCAACTCATTAAATGCTCATTACCTTACCACAGGATGGTAAATGGCCTGTACTTGTATAGCGTTCATCTTGTCCAGACGACCCAAAAGTGCTTTACACTACTTTCAGTCATTCAACCAATGGTGGTAAGCTGCAATGTAGCCACAGCTTTCCTGGGGCAGACAGACAGAAGCGAGGCCACAGGGCCCTTCTGGTGGGCCCATAACACAAGTGTCTTGCCAAAGGATTCAACAACGGAGGCTAACGAATCGGAGGTTCAAACCAGCAACCCATCAGTTACAAGATGAACTCCTACGTCCGGAGCCCTCCAGTTGACTTTATAACTCACCCAAACCAGCTTAGTATCTGATGGAGTCTATAAATCACACAGTTTGGTGAAGTTGATAAGAGTTTTTCCAAAATGTGAAAGCGAAATAACAAAATATGTTTCGAAGCATTTCTCTTTCGGCGTGAGGTACATATTTGTCCTGTAACCGGTGGGTTGCTGGGTCAAATCCCGTTCCCTCCATCTCAGTCGTTGTGTTTGTATCTTCACAGTCAAAGGTCGTGGTAGCGCCAATAAAATGGGAATTTTGTTTCTGTCAGTCTGCCTCAGGGCAACAATGTAGCTTAGCACCATCAGTGCATGAAAGGGTGAATGACTGAATGTAGCATAAAACGCTTTGGTTTACTTGGACTTGATACAGCACAATGGAAATCCAGGACTTTTACCATATTTTTTGAGCTGTATTTCATGAGTTTCTTCAATGGTAACTATAATGTGAATTTTCCCTTTGTTCAGTGGTCAAGAGCTCTTGTTGCTTCAGTAGATGGGCATCACTAAGACTCAACCAAGACTGTACCTGTTATAGTTGCTTCGGTGACTGCCACCACTAAGTTGTTTTCGATCCTGCAGCTGTAGGTCTCGCTGACCTTCGCTGACTGTAGAGTGCTCAGGATACTGTAGATCCCTGGTGAGTTTTCAGTGAAACTTGTGTTTGCGTTCAGTTCATTCCCGGTTTGGTTCAGCCACATGACATCTGGTTTAGGAAACCATCTGCTCGCCTCCGAGGTCAGGATGTTGTTAGAGAACTTTAGTGTCGGCACTGAAAAGGCTGCAACAGCAAAGGAACGTGTTTATTAAGCACAAGACAATTTTCTCAGAAAAAGTAATTTAGGGAAACTGAAAGGTTACCTGCTGTCCGGAGCTGAATGCTGACTGTCCCTTGTCCGACAGAGGACCGAACGGTGCAGGTGTACTCTCCCTCGTCACTGCTTCTCACGCTCCGCAGCAGCAGAGAGGTGTTACCCGTGGCTACAGCGTCAGGGAAGACCTGAGTTCTGCCTTTGAACTCCGAAGCTTGCCCATCAAGAGCCGGAGCTCCGTTCTTGTAACGATAAACCGTTCCCAGATTCGTTTTCTCCCAGCTGACCAACACCTCACCCAGCCTGTTTGGTTGACTTTCTGCAGAAACATAGCAGCTCAGAACCTGGTCCTCGCCGAGGTTGGCGACCGGTTTGGTGTTACTGCTCATCACCTTGGACGTGGATTCTGCGGACGACAATTTGGTCTCAAAATATATATTGTGTCTTGTAGCCCAATACTTTAATGTATAAGGTGGAAAAACGTTTTAGAAGTACAACTCAACACTAGCTGCGTTTCCATTACGAATATGCGCAAAACTTTGAAGATAGTCCGCAATTGTGGTGTTTCCATTTCCATTAAATAAGAGCCGCAACTAAAAGCGTACCTGAATAAGTTTGTTCACGCGATAAGTCAAACATTTTGGCAGGCCTTACCACTTCCTATTCTCTTCTTTGTCTTTTCTACAAGTAAATAAAATCCAGTGTTGATCCCAGGACTCATGATGCGTAAAAAGCTTTTCCATTACAGTTTCGCAATTGTTAATTTCAGCAAATTTAGTTTCAAAATTCCAATTTGCGCAATTCAGTGGCCAATGGAAACACAGTTACTGTTAATAGGGTAACTTAAACAAGAACAAGGAATCAAGTGGAGGTTTACATATTAGTGCGGCTCTGTGCATAAAGAGACATATGGTTGCATTCTTGGAACTCCTTGTGTCATTCCAGCACACAAGGATCAACTGACCTTCAGTACAAACAAACACAGAACATACTGAACACACCCATTGCATGTCTGCCATTACTAAGCCTGACTGAGTCACTACTACTAATAATAATAATGGGTCTGCAGGTCTTACTTGAGAAGGCCAGGGACAAGATGAGGATGATGAAGGCTGCTAACAGGACATTGAGGGTCACAATGCTACATGTGGAGAAAAACAAACAGGAAACTGAAAGGAAGCAAGTTTAATAATCCATTTACATATGAGAGAGGAAAAGTTCCTTGTTTCAGGATATTATTGCTTTTACATCTTTATTTTCTAGACATACTGGAAGTCTGATACATGTCCCTCACTATTCATGTGGGTTAAAGACATGAGGTTCTTTTTGGGACCTTGAGGAAATTACATGCACTTTACAAGAATGTACAAAAATGGTTATACAAAAAAAAGCAATATTTTCTTTATTTTTCAAACGTAGACGTTTTGTTAAAAGAAAATCCTCAAAACTAGTGCATTGCATTGCATTTGTTTGATGCACTATTTTGTCAGTATTATGTTAAGGTGTATATATTCAACAAGAATCATATATTTATTGTAATCTGCCTCTAAAAAGGATATTTTGAAAACAAACGTTTATCGTTTCATTCTGATAGCACGAGTGGCTATGAATTTTACAAATGTACATGTAATTGAACCCTTTGATATATATATATATATATCTATATATATAGTCCTAGATATAGTGCAACAAAACTGGCATGATAAATATAAAGAATCAGCTGTAGGGATAACTCATTTCAAAATGTTCAAAAAGTTCTCTACATTATCAAAACCGAATTTCAGCAAATCTTACGCGAAAAAAATGATTTGTCCGATCGTAGCCATGCCTCTAGAAGATCCTCCTGCTGCTTGTTGCTTAGCTCAGTCCTGGTCCAGATGTTCTTTATAATGTGCCTCTTATCTCCACAGATAATTCCTGTGCATGTTCATCCTGCAGCCTGCACAGAGCAACTATCTCCTGCCTTCCTCTCTGCATGCAGAACACAACACCATGAGTAAACATTACACTGTAGGTGTGGGCTTCGTTCTGTTGTCACAGCAGCTCGTTTATCTCTGCAAAATAAAAACTTTAGAGTGACAGGTGGAAGAATTCAGTCAGTATCCAGTTTGGTTCATTTTAAGTTAAATGTTCATATTACCATTATTGGATTTTTCAAATGCTGCTCCAACTTGTTTATAAAGATCATGTTTACGTCGTTTTAGTGTGTCATACTGTGTAATTAAACCTGGCACCTTGAATGCAACATTTGGTACGATGTTACGTAGCACCTTTTCACAGACAGAGGTCATAAAGTGCTCGACTAAAAGGGTAACGGTAAACAAATTGGAAGAAATGTACAATAAGGAATAAAAGCTCAGGTTTATGTAGAGCATATTGGAATAAAAATGTTTCTAGCTGCTGTTTAATAGTTTCCACACCCCGTAGAAGTCAATTCCACAGTCTGGGTCCAATATCTAGGAAAGATCGCTCTCCTCTTGGTTCTGGGTTGGGAGACCACTAAAAGTTTTGGAGTTTATAAACTCAGAATACAGGGAAAGGTATATATTTGAATCAAATCTGAAATATACAATGAACCCTGTAAAGGTCTGACAAAAATATTAAAAGGAAACCCAGATCTGATTGGTGGCTAGTGTAGCAACATTAAAACAGGAGATGTATGGGTTTCTAGAACCTTGGACAATCTGAAGACGAGCCAGCTGCTTCTTCTGAAAACAAGTGAATCATGAAGAATTTGAGGACGCTTTATGATTGTGACAATAATGTTTCATTGAATCCAGGAGCAAAGAGAGAGACAGTGTGGAGTAGAAACAAATAAGAAAGGAACCCAATCAATTCTAAATCATTAGAACATTTTAATGAATACAAAAATAATAATAGTAAGCATTTGCTTATATATGAAAGTGAGAATAACAGAATTATAAAACAGTCCTGTTCTTCTGCATGATATAATGTTGCTAAAGAAAGTTGGTGTCTATTTTGTTCCTTCTTGTTCATGGTTGTTGTCTCCAGTTTCTTCTCTTTCAACTTCTGTCGTGTAAAAGGCCGATGCTGAGACTTTTTCCCAGACTTCAGAAATGTCGTAGACATTCTCGCCGTCTGGTAGATGCTGGTGGTACCTGACGCTTTTAATGTACTTCTCACAGAGTTTTTCCGCTTTGTCTTTTGCAATTTTTTGTAGCTGCTCATTGAAATGGTTGCCGACTTCCTCCGCCAGCAGGTTGTCAAACAGCACGCTGTAGTAGGGAGCGCCACATCTGTACCCCGGTATGCAGGCTCTCCAAACTTCTGAGATGCTCCAGAGAAACAGAAAACCGCAGCACAGGAAAAGACCAATGTCCTGAAAGAAAAAGAGAAACTAATTTTAAAAATCTGCATTTTTCTTAAGGGACGAGAATTCCGGCGTTTACTCATTTTTTTTTAGCATCTGGCAACTTTAAGTGCAACTGTAACTAGATGTTTTATAATATTGTATTTTAAGGTAATGCATGTTGTAAAGTCAAAGACTCAAAATCTGACAGCAAATTTCACTAGATAAATGCCAACATCACAGCTAAAGTTTGGAGTGTTCTCTCTCTAAAAGGAATGCAAAAGATTCTTCTAAATAAGTTTATTAAAGTTACTTGAAACTGACATCAAAATTAATCTGCTTTGAGCTCCATAATCAGCGCAATGATACTCACAAGTGACTTGGTCTTGTAGTCGTCCTGGATTCGTGCCTCTTCGTAGGTCAGATTTGCTTTGCAAGGCATTCCGGTCAGAGTTGAGTTGAGGTTTGTCTTCAGGCAAAAGTACCAGTCTCCATCAAAGAAAACCAGAGAAATCCAGAGAGCTGTGAGACTGGTATACCTTATGACAAGCTTTCCAATGTAGTATACACTACATCTATTTGGGCAGTGGAATTTGAAGAATCGTTGACTGGAAAAAGGCTTTCGGCGGTAAAAAGGCTCAACAATGTTGACGACAAAAGTCAGGATCAAGGGAGGCAAAAACAAGTAATAGAAACCGCTGGCATGTAAACCAGGCCTGCAGGAGCAAACGAAGTGCATGTCAAATACATACTGCAGGATAGAGAATAGGACCACCAGCAGGAACATGCTGACTGCATGTTGCACCAGTTTTAAGAGTCTTGTCGTGGACTCTGGATCGTGCTGCATTGTGTCTGAAGAGTTGGAAGTCTGTGTTGCTGCCAGGTTGTGTCGACGTCTTCTTGATGATCTCGCCTTCCACTCTGGGTGAAGTCAAAATGGCTTCATCCCTGACGCTGCTGTCCAATTTTTATCTACAACTAAACCACAATCAATGTGAGCCAGTGGTGAACCACAGTGCCACTCGTCTGTAGCCTGCTTTCATAATGATGGGGCCACTTGCTTTCAGTTTTCAGAGATTTCTGAAATTGTGCAACATTTTGTAATTTCAGTCAACATTACACTGAAGAAAGATGTATTGTAGGTGCTTATCATTTTGTTTTTTCTGTTCACTTGTCCTCTCTATCGTGCTGCTGCCTGTCTTGACCAGGTCACCTTTGTGAAAGACGTCTTGATCTCAGCGGGTTTTCATTTGTTTAAATAAAGGTTTAGTAAAAAATAAAAATCTGAATCCTTTTGTTCTCTCTCTGAAGATGTGTGCATTGACAACCCTCTTTGAGTTATGATTGCACTAGACTCTTTAAAACCCCAACACGGTCTTAAGAGACGGAGTCCAGTGGAACCCTGTGAGCTTTTTAAACAGATGTGGTTTTGGGAACTGATGGTCTGATGGGACACGCTCTATTTTAAAAGCTTCCTCGTTCCTTGTGTGCAGAAAATATTTTGTTAATGTTTGGCAGAATGACTTTAGATGATTTTCAGTTAGTTTCCTTTTGCTTTAAGTTAGTGTGTGGTGTAAAAAGAGTGTCTGTTTCTTGGAAAGTCAAAGTTCAATGTGGTTGAACTGTTTGAAGCTACATTTTTGCAAGTGGTTGTAAAAATAAATAAGTAAATAAATTAAGTGTAGTGGTGATTTGATAAACTTTTTTCCAGGCGATTATGCAATTAGGCAATAGCATAACTTGAGTAATCTGAAGAAATCTGATTTAGCCTCCAGTTCAGACCAACATGCTGGGAACCACTGCTTCTACATTTACGGGATGTTTTAATTTTGAAAGTAGGGTTAACAGCTGTGTTAATTTACATGACGTTTACGTTCCCATTTCCTATTTGACACGCAGAAAAACTGATGTAGGAAAAAATGTTTCATTACTTCCATAGACAAGTTTCTCTTCCCTTTTTTACTTCCATATCTAATATCAAAAGTGCCATAGTTCTATTCTGTATCGACTTAATGGTTGGTTTCCAATTTTTCTTACTTTTTTATTTTATTTAACTTTTTTTGCTCATTTTTTTCTTAAATAGAAACTCATTATTATTTGAATGTATAGGAGTCATTTTGTGTCTATTATGAGGGAGAATTAGGATACCGTACTGTACGGTTTTCTATATTTTGATAAATGTTGATCCATTAAAAATCTTCTGTACAATGTTATGAAGAGGAAAACATAGTTTAGCAATAGAAGAAAAGATGCTGTGCCTTCAAGACTAACATATAATCTGATTTAACAGATGTAAAAAAAAGAAAACTAAAAAACAGAGCAGCTGATTAAAACGTCTTAAAAAGTTAGTTTTCCCACAACATCTGGTCTGGTCTATACTATACATCACATGGATATTTGAGGTTGGTAGAATTTCTGAACAGGACATGAGAATTGATGTGGTTGCTTTTTTGTTTGTTTCTACTCCATACTGTCGCATTTCTCTGCTTGCTGGTGGATTCTAGGAAACCTTATGATAATCAAAATGCGTCCTCATAACATCCTTGGAAACATTGTAATCTGTTCACTTGTTTAGGTGTTTTAATAAGGGGCTGACTCACCTTCAGGCTCAAAACTTGTCTGATTCAGAACTCATAGCTGCTGTTTTAATGTTGCTACTCTGCATGCCAATCAAATCTGTCTCATTTAAAGCACAGAGCTTTATATGGACAGGGCCTGTTGTATATTTTGGATTTGATTCAAATACATACCTCATCTTGTAGTCTGAGTTTATCCAAACCTTTTAGTGGTCGCCCAAACTAATTCTTCATTATTTATCTTACGTTACATGTATAATTCCTATTTTGCATTTTCTGAACCATTTGAAAGAAGGTTTGTTGCAGCTTATTTTCACCAAGGTAGTCAGTCAATTGTTTTTGTTTGTTTGAGTTTCTTTATTATTTATTTTTACATTCACTGTTACACTGAACAAATCAAAGTGTTGTTTTTACACGTTTGATAAAATTTGTGAAGTTATTGTTGTATTTTAGTGTGCTGTACTGGTCCAGAGTTATGAAATAACTTTGTAATTCAGTGCATTTATGTCTGCGTTTAAAAAGAAATAAGAAATATTTCAACTCAATTCTGCACTGTTTTCTGTATTGGTATTGGCCTATACTAGATCACAGATATCGGTATCGGAAGTGAAAAAATTGGATCGGTGAATCCCTAGTTTTAAAACGCAGCCAAGAAAGTTTTTATTCCTAGAAACTTTTACTTGAACTTTAATTTTTATGATATACATTAATGATCAGATTGTGTTTGTTTTCTGTATTGTGCATTGATTGATTGATTGATTGTCTGTTGACAAAAAGCTTCAAAAGTCCCACTCAGTGTAGCGATCTTGTTGCTAGGAGAGCCAATGCTACAGATTGAAATCACATAGGTGACTGTCTTGCTCTTCTGATCGTAATATAATTCTGAGATGTTCGTAAACATGCAGCTGGCCAGTTGCACAAACCATATGCTTTACTGTGGACCTCCAGGGACACCGTATGTACTGGGATTTTTATTTCTCTCCATATTGGCTTAGAGGCAAATACAGAACTGTGCCAGAACTACACAAAATAAATCTCTGTTTAACTTTCAAAGTTAGAAAAATTCTCAAAGGTACCAAAAATTGAGACCAGTTGTTAGTTCTTCTCTGACTTTATTTTAACAGAAGATGTTTGGCTGGGTAGTTTGAAGATTTCTGGTGGAAACTGTTTTACAAACATTCTGAAGAAAGACAAATTTACATTTGGACAAATTTAAATTTGAACTTTGGAAGTAATGGACAAGATCTCATGTCATCTTGTCAACACATGATATGAAGACCAAGATACATTTTTTACATCGAAATCCTATGAAATGCTTCTTACTCAGTGATTCTATGTGGAGTGATCTGACTAATCTTGTTCAAATTTGGTATTCTATATGTCATCTGGACATGTGAGGTTAGGAGAATTTCAGAACAAGTCATGTGTTGTGCTGTGGTTGTTTTAGTTATGAGTTCTTTAAGAACAAATGTAAGTTAACCCCCCGTCATACAAATGTGATCTAAACCAGCATGGTGTCGTTACCTTGATTCCTTCAGGCTTTATATCGTCAGTGACATCATGAACAATTACATTCAGACTTAGTCATTTGTGTATTTAGTATTTTAATAGACTTTTTCTTTTTAAACTGTCAACAAAATACAGAGCAAAGTTCAACAAAAAATGTTAAAGGTGAGAACCACGGTACACACATTTAGCAGCTGCTAGTACCGTACAGGAGGTAGTAGCTTTGCAGGAGCAAAAGTGTCAGCATGTCGTTTTCATGAAGATTTTTAACTTAATATTGCCAATCTAATATGAAGAATTTACACTGTCATTTTTGTGTTCAGCTACATTAAATGAATTTTGTCTTAACATTTATTTTCTGACACATAATTTGTTAAACAATGCAGACCTCGATCTTGGTCTTCTGTTGAAATGTCGGCTGTTCAGACTTTGCAGGTGGCGAGTCCATACCCAAGGCAGGCCCATTCATTTGTCATCTCTATGAAGCCTGGAGATGACGTGAGGCCGCTTGCTGAAATATAGACATTTGTGATGAACATATCGCATCATTTTACATCTATGCATAATCATTTGCTTCAATAAGAGTTGAACGAGATGCAGGGTTTAGTCAGTAAGGAACAGACAGATTTATTAAAGCAGTTAGAGTTGACATGACAACACATGATGGGAGTGGAAAATAAACGGGTCAGGTTGTTTACTCACATGAGAGCAGATTGTAGAGGTTACAGTAGTTGAGTCCATCATCAAGAAGGCTGGTGAAGCTCAGAGAAATGGACTGGCCCTGGCAAAATATTACAAAAACATGCTTTTAAGCTTTTATATGATGACCAAAATAATGATAAGAGCTTTGTAAAAAGCTCAATGTGTATACATTTTAGCCATATGGTATAAGCCACACGCTTAACAACTAAAAAAAGAGGTATTTTTGATACAGGTGTTTTAAGATCTTCTTAAACCCTAAAATATGAAACACACCATTTAAAAAAAGTATATATTTTTTTCCAGATTAATAAAGTACACAAAAAATACAAGACAACAGCTACACTTAATGATATTCTTCTCTGATGCCCTCTGCGGGATAGTCTAAGTACTGCATGTCATATTAATCAAAAGTTCACAGTTTCCACACAATATAAACTTTTTTTTAAATGTTTAGAATCAAAAAACGTAAAATTTTATTATTTTAAATAATGTTGTCTTTAATAAACAGAAGGAGGGACGATGAGAATTAAAAAAAAATAAAAATAAACAAAGTAAAAGTAAAGTTTTTTTATTGAGAAATGTTTAATTATTTCTAAATAATAAAATCTGATCTGTTTTTATTTATTATTATAAAATATAAGCCAATATAACTTATTGATAAATGTAAATTTATCAAGCTGCTTTGCTCCTCCAGCTAGCATAGCGAGTTTCCAACGAGGAAAAAGACTCCAGGAAACGTCCAGAAGCTGCTTTGGAGGAATTTAAACAAGTGTAATAATGATTAAATGGTAAATAAAATTGAGGAAAAACATTCTTAAGTCAATGTTTCTTTATATATTTTGTAGCATTGTGTGTGGGCTAGCCAGAAGCTAACGCTGTTAGCTTCATGGCATGAAATAGTTTGGAGACTCCCGCTCAAAGTGACGCTTTAAGAATCGGCAAACATGGCGGGTTCGAGTTCCTCTCACTCACATCCTGTTTCCTGTCTGAAAACTGTCAAAAACGCCACTATAGCTTAAAAAAATCCTTAAAAAACAAACAAACCCCAAAACAATTGAGTTTCTTACAGACACTCGACAACCGGCGGCCATGATGGTGGGATTTAGCGTGAAGGTGATGTTCTCGGCCTGCAGGCCATCCGGTGACGTGTGGTTGGCTTTGAGAATCACAGGAGTGGCTGACACGAGCTGGAGAGGACGACAACAGTTTTATTCATGATAAACGTGAATTAAACTGAATTTAACCACATTGTTGACTCTGAAAAGCTTCTACCTGATAATGGCATTTATCACAGCCGATCATAGGGCTGAAGGCTTCAATTTGCTTCACTAGTGAGGTGCTGATTTTAGTGCAGGGCATTTCAAAGAGCCTGGAAGGAGAAAAGTGGAAGATAGGATTTAGAGCTGTGTCTGATATGATGTCCTTACAGAAACTGAGTGGGCTGTACTTACCAGAGGGAGCTGCAGAAAGCGTGGTAGGGGATGGGGATGGCAGCGAGGGAGCCAAACACTCCAACAAGGACGGCAGAGACCATCAGCAGAGTCGTCATGGTTACAGGTTACTTCCTGGTGTGTGGTCCTGAGACTGATGAGGGATTGCTGGTGTTCTTGAGCTTTATAAGAGTTTGTCATGAGGGAAACCAAAGAGGCCCGAAATTGATTCCTTCACAGATGTGACTTCTTCCGACCGTATTAATTATCTCCTGATCATGTGGCCCATCATTTACTTATTGTGACAATAACAAGGGGTTTGCGTCCTTTCTTCTTTTTTCTTTTGAGATTCAAACGTAGTAATGACCTTTTTTAAAATAAAAAGTGAAACATTAAGGTTTGTATTTATTTTACTTCTATCATTTTTTAAAATGTATTCTGTTCAAACTATAGCAGTACAATAAATTAGAATATTATTCAAAAGTCCACTGAAGTGAAACAGTAACTTACTGCTAAGGAAAACAGGACATTTAAGATTAGAATATCACATCAGGCTAACAACCTTTAAAATGCAGAATTATGAGCTTAATAAGAAATATGTTTGAGGCCTGCTTAAACTTAGCTATTTTCAAAAGGTACTTTTAATCTGAAGTTATTCTCATAGGAGCGCATATGTATGTAGTTCTTTGTTGTTTTTTTAATTTGTTTTAGACATAATTCAATAATACTGAACAAAAAAATTATTTTTTTTGCATAAAACTGGTCAACAGTTTTCAATCATTAATCTAACAGGAAGTGCTTCACTTACTACTGGTTAAACTGGGTCAGAACGCCATGGAGGTCAGCTGTGACATAACGTTGCGATCTTGGATGCCTAACTTTCATCTTTCTTCTGCTTTATGATTTACAATAAATGACACATGTGATAATGGAGCTACAAATGATCTTTCTGTTATAAATACATTGTTATTAGCTTCATCTCTCAGGATTGTGACGACATGTTTAATAATTTCTAACTAAGTTAGAAATTTTTCTGACACTAAGTAACATCAAGACTGGGTGGATCATCCTGAAGTCCATAGCTTTAAAATTAACCAAAAGACAAGGATGGTCATTAAAAAACATGTTTTAATACTGTTACTGTTAAAAAAAAATTACGTTCTAAATTCTAAAAAAATCAATAGGAATTTACCAGAGAAATCTTGTGTCAAAAAAAAAAAAAGCTACATCAAATGTGACGTTTTGAAAAGGTGTTTGTGCTGCTGGCTGTTTTCGTATTTCAAAGTACAAGTTATCTCTATTTCAACATGCAAGGAAAATGAAGAAACTTTTAATGTGTTTCCCCCTTTAGCTGCTACAACATGATTCAAACAGACACATAAAGCATGAAAAATGATTTATGCATTGTCAGCTGTGAGGGCCACACAACAGTATTCACACTCCTTGGATGTTTTTACACTTTGGTCATAGACCAACACAAAGTATAGTATTACAGTAAAGCAGAAAGTCTTCAGCCAACGATGTGCTTTTGTTTTCAACCCTCCTGAGTCAATACTTTGTAGATACAGGTTTTGCTGAGAGAGACAATGTAGCATTAGCATTATGCGCTGTTGCCTTTATTAAAGGTTTAAACAAATCGGAGGCGAAGCGTTCTGAAGCAGCCGGCCCTCGAGCTTATTGTTGTGGCGAAAGAATGTGTGTAATGTAAAATGAGTCGCGGTGGTCAGGGCAGGTCTGAGGAGAACAACGGGGGCCTTGTTGGGAATTCATCACACCTTATCTGTGTGGCTAAATGAGAGGGATCCTCCTCCCACACATGAGATGTCACAAGCTGCTCCACATCCTGTTGTGTTTCTGTACCTCTCTGGATGGAAGGGGGCAACAAGGAAGACTGGAAACACGAAGCAATCTGAAGGGTTTTGGTCTCGGAGTTTCATTTGTAGGTCTTCATTTCAATGCTCGAGATTGACCTACTTTCTGTATGTCTTTTCCTTTAACTCTCTTATTGCTGTTTGAATTATGAGTAAAGTGACCAAGACCCTCCATCTGCGCTTACTGCCCTTTTTTCTTCCTATATAAAGAAATAATTATTTAATAAATCATAACGATGTTTTAAAGAATTTGTGATCAGTATGTAATATCCATGTCCAGATTGGGCCTGTCTCTAAGGATCTTCACACCTGAAAGTCCGGTAGATTCTTTTGGATCGGGAACCAAAGTTGCGACATTTATTACATTTTCAGCTGATGTGGTTTGCTTTCACACGGCACTGATTCAGAAGAACCAAACCTTTTCAAAGACCCAGGTTTGTAAGTTTCTCACCTGTGATGGCAATGCAACCGAGAACCACTGAAGGAAACGACACAAAAATTCATGAAGACATGACACAACGTCTTTCTTGAGAAAATTTAAACAAAAATGGAGTGCCACCAGGTTGTAGGAGTTTTTCTTTGTCTTTGCTAAAAGACCATTTCTCCCTATAACGCTAGATTCTTGTGTTTGTTTTGGTTATTTACCCAGAATGCCTTGCACTATAGTTCACTTCTTGTCTAGGAGCGATCTCCAGTCTGCTAGCATCATGATTCACTTCAACCAAACCGAAATCTAGGTTTGTAAGTTTGTTTGTTTTTTGGGTCTGCATCAGAATTTGATTACACGTTCACACCTCCCCAAACAAACTAGACTTTGTAGGCAAACGAAATACAGTTTGATTAAATCAGTAAAGAGTTTTTGCTCTGAGCATAATAGGGGTTGATGGACTTCATGAAGGTCATTCCTCAAATTGTTCCTAAAATTAAGACAGGTATTTAGAGATCCACAGTACATACCAAAGAGTGTATCTTTCCTCCTCTATAGAGGCTTTCTGATCAAATTAAATCTTTAATCAACTATTAAACTGAACTTTCATCATCCAACCCTTTCAGAAAGTCCTTTAAATCTTTAGATTTCATGTTGGTTTGTCTACCTTGTCGATTAATTCATCATTTCATTAAGTGCTAATACTTCAGTGACTCAAAATTTAACATGATGTATACAGTTTAGCATCACAGACAGAGAGAAATAACCCTGCAGACAGGTAGACATTGGTAGAGTTGAGACTGAGGAAAATCTTTTATTTAATGAAACTATTATAATATCAGTACATAATGATACTTATGTGTAAGGTTTAGTGACATTATTCCTATCCGTCCACTATGCCGCCATCGTTTGCCCGTCTCTTCTCCGTATTTAATTCATCTACTCCTCTCCATGCAGCCAGCTGACTGGGATCCACTGAGGCTCGTTCTGCGCCTGCTGGGTGATGGAGCAGAGCTGCATGCAGGCGTCCTGCAGGTCGTCATTCACCACCACGCTGTCAAAATACTGTTTGTATTTGGCCTCGATAAGCTGAGACGTGTCCTCCAGCTCCAAAAAGTCTTCCTCCTGAGTCACAAGAAAGGGAAATCTTTCATTTCTTACTTTCATGACATTCAGTACTGGTGGTTTGTTCATTGTAATGCTGCTCCATTCCAGTCCAACCTGTTAAATCACGATAGAAATGAAACGTATGGGGGCTCTTACTGTGATTGCCCTGTTGACGGCGTAGCCGGTGATGATTCTGGCGTTTCTTCGGGTCTGTCTGAGCGTTTCTGGGCTCGGCGCTTTGATGAAAATCACATACGGCTTCAGGTTCCTTAATCGCAATAGATGGATGCCCTGAAAATCAGTATAAAAACAAAACCTAATCAGCTCCACAAAGAACGACATGGGAAATCATTCGTCCAATTTTCCATCTTACTGCATAACAGATGTATGGTGATGCTCATCCCCTGGATTTTACACGCAGCATACATGATACTGTTTATAGCATAAACAGTATCATGTATGTTGCGTAGCATACATGATACTGTATGTATCACGCTACGTACATGAAATACAATTATGTATAATTCACACCTATAATTTTTCTGTGTATAATTTTTTAATCAGCCTGTAAATCTAACTACTAGATCACATCATGAACACACTGTTGTCATTTGCACTGCTGCTGATAACGACAGTTTATTCTTTGGATCAATTTCAGATTCATTATTTAAATTACACAGCTAAACTCACTCTAACTAGTCTTTATTTTCTATCTATCTATCTATCTATCTATCTATCTATCTATCTATCTATCTATCTATCTATCTATCTATCTATCTATCTATGTTAAACTCACAGGTGGTTCAACGTCGATGATGCACATCCGTCCTCGTTTTATCACCTCATCAATAGCATCAATGCTGGTTCCATACAGGTGGCTCTTACTCTCCCCATATTCTACAAATCTGAACATAAAGCAAAATTCAGTTCATCACAAGTAGTGTGCAAAGTCAGAGATACATGATATAATAGGTAAAATATCCCTACCTGTGGTTGCAGACCATATACTCAAACAGCTCTTTGGTGACAAAGTGGTACTCTCTACCCGCCTGCTCCCCTTCTTTTATTGGACGGGTTGTGTCTGCCAGAACACAGCGTACTGTCATTTATTCATGGTATTAATAGAACCCTAAAGTGAAACATCATGATGTTTAAAATCTTCTTTCTCTATGGTCCCTGTTTTGGGACCAGAGAGAAAGAGAAAAAAAACTGTTTTGGTATCAAAGTATGTATTTTTGTGCAAATTAGATAATTAAGGCATTATTTTTGCATCACTTTTTATATTCAAATGTCAGTGATGATAAATTGTTATTGTCTTATTTATATTGTTTGGGGATATACAAATTATTGTTCAGTTCAATTTAGGTTCAGCTTAATTAATTTAAGTCTCATAAACCGAGACACAGAAATTGTAAAGATATAAACATTACATTAAAGCCCAGCATCAACAGAAACCTAATTTTCTCGTTTTGTTTTTCATCCATTTCTTTTAATACTCTAAAAACAGAGAAAAGTTGTCAAACTAAACTGTGATGAACGAGTTGAGATCACATACGCGGTACGGGTCCCTGGAAGGTTGACGGGTTCAGCTTGATGAGCCTCTTCCTCAACTCATTGACTCCGACTCCTGAAGCTCCTGTTTTAGGAGGACACACACACACACACACACACACACACACACCCGCACGCACGCACCCACCCACCCACCCACCCACCCACACACACACACACACACACACACACACAGATACATTTGCACTTCTGACTAGCGTTTTGTTTGTTGGATGATCTAAAATGTCTGAGTGACAACGAAAAAGCAAAAAGAAGAAATCAGTCCAGGGAGGTGTGTTCTTCTTTTTCTTTTTTTTTCCAGTGATTATTTAACTGTTAAGATAAATAAACTGATGTCCTGATATGGTTTAGTACATGAACATGAAATATTTTGAGAATATCCGTGTTTGGGTATGAATTGGGCCAGGCCTTCTCTCACCTATGAGGATGATGAGGCGGTGGTTCTCCTGCGGGAGGCGCTGGTACAACGCCACCTCCTCATAGGGGGAGGACAGAGCGCTGCTGCTGGGCGAGCAGGAGGTGCAGGACTGACGCCTCCTCTTATAGGACGTCCTCCTCCAGAGGCGGAAACTCCGGCGGAAGCCAGCTGAGGTACAGAAGTATTGTTATGCTTTTGACTAAAAATAACAGCATTAAATCTGATTTTTATGCTATTAATACAGCTTGATAACAAGTTATCAAGACCATGAAAGTATGTCTTTTAGCTTTAATGACTGGTGATTTATTATTATTATGTTGCAGAATGAAAAAATGTCATCTTTTTATGATGTTGCTATTAGAGTCAAATGTACTAGTTTCTAGACAAAAATATGTAAGTGCAAATATCTTAGTAAACTTGACAAAAAACAAAACTAACTTCACCAAGATATAGGAGCTTGTTTTAAGTCCATCATTTCTTCATATTTATGAAAAAGCGCATGTTTCCCTGGCAGATTATTTCACTTGTAACATGTTTAAAAGGTCTTGTTATAAGTCAAATAATCTGCCAGGGGAACATGCACTTTAAAAAAAAAAATTAAGAAATTATGGACTTAAAATAAGCTCCTATATCTTGGTGAAAAGTTACTTGTAAGTTAGTTTTGTCTTTTTTTAAGTGGACTAAGATACTTAAGCTAGAAACAAGACAGAAATGCTTGGTAAGATTTCATGTTTTTGCATTGTGGTTGCATTTAATTATGTAAAATATAAATTAATTGCACTAGTACTGCATTTTCCAGGCTTACTCGTCACTATTCAGACATTAGATGAGGTGAGTTTGGCAGAGAAAGTTCATGAATTGGGAGGTAAATGCTAGATTTCATTATATTTATTTAGAAACATACAACGAGAAACAATTTAGTGAACTGACTGGACAATTTCTAACTTTGTGTATATTTATACTCAACAATCTGACTAAAATAAAATTCCTAATAATAAGCAAAGGTTAATTCTGCTGTGGATCCAGGAAGGAGGCGACTTACCCAGGTAAATTCCTTCAGTAACATCTGAATCCTCCTCATCTGAAGAAAAAAAACATCCAGATTCTTTATTCTCTTGCCAGAAATGATTTATTGTTTACAATAACAAAAAATGAATTGTTAAAGTAAAAAGTTAAATTCATCTAGTTAAAGGGGTGCACTTAAAATTATAGCTAACCAATACAATCTTCACTTTCATGGTTTCTTTTGTTGATTTAAATAAATAAAATCTCCAACCTATTAGTTTAACTTCTGCTTCACACCATATTGAACAATTTTTTATTTAGTTATGAATTTTCTGACTTTGTTTGTTTGCATATAACAGATGTAAATCAACTCCACAGACTTTATCTACGGGGTTAAAAACGAGGAAATCTGAATTACTAAGGAGTCTAAATCCTATTTGATTATCTTATGAACTACGACTGTTCTGGACAAACTTACCCACCAAAGTTTATTTCTTTATTTTTTTCCATATCTGTGGGAAGGAGAAACACGTTTTCTTTAGTAGGAGTCGGTCTTCAGCGTATCGAACTGGATCGGACCGACCGGTGCCGTTACCTGTCAGGATCCTTTTGCCATCAGCGTGCGTTAGATCCTCGTCTAAAACCCACAGAATATAAAAGTTAAACTTTGTTTCCACACAGCAACAAGGCAACGTGACACATTGGAGACTGAACGATGAAATCAAGAAGAACTTTAAAAAAACAACAGCAGATCATCAGGATGCGGTTATAATGTCAAAAAGAGATTCAGCAGATTTAACAGACCAACATGGAGTTAAAATTATATTTTTTACTTATTTTTAAAAGAAAATTAACAATTTTATAGTAAATATACACCAACATTTTTCACAGAGTTTATTGACATGGATCAATAGTTAATAGATGCAGTTAAAACCAGATATCAGAATAAGTCTTTTCTTTTTTAGGTCTTTTTCTGCCAAAGTTGGTGTTATTTACTAAATGCTAGAATAGCAACAGACTTATTTTCACTCTATTTTTTAATTCTGAAGTTTACATACACCAAGATTACTTTGCCTCTAATAATTTGCCCATTTGTTTATGTTAAGGTTTTGTCGGCTTCAGAGCGATTCAGTCGTAACATTTGAGCTAAACGGAGACACACCTGTGTTTAGCCAGATTAATCGCACCAGTTTTATCAGGAGAAATGAGACAACATTATACCTAAAGTCAATCAATTCAAAAAGAAAATTCTTCTAAAAAACAAGGAAACATTTGTAAATTTATGACTTTAAAGAATATATATATATATATATATATATATATATATATATATATATTGTGTTTTTTTTTTGTTTTGTAAAAAAAAATTGTTTTAATTAGGTATGAGAGAGATCATGGGAGTTATAAATCTAAATTCTCATGAATA
>CAEFZX010020620.1:0-11774 GCA_903066825.1 Alfaro cultratus
TGTGAGTCTCTCAGACCTCTGCTCTACACACACACCCTACACTCTTGTTGTTGTTCTAGAGCTTAAATTTTTTCTATATATATATATATATATATATATATATATATATATATATATATATATATATATATATATATATATATATATGGTTTTTTTATACATTTTATATTTATATTTGCTAATGTTTAACACTTCGGATGGAGTAGCTTGACAACAAATAATTTCCCCTTGAATAAAGTATTTTCTGATTCTGTTGTTTTAGGAATATTTTGGTTTTATTTGCACATAAATAGCAAAATATAACAGAAATATTAAGCTTATTGTTTTCATTTCTATAAAAATAAAATGCTTATAAGTTTGCCATAAGTTTTCTTTTGCAATAGAAAACTTATGGAAAAGTATAAAAAATAATAATATGCAGGAATTTCAAATATTTAAAGGATTTTAAACATTTCCAAAAGTATTTGGGTTGCACTGGAGGGTGAATCTGATCATGTTAATTAAGAAAAGCCTCCATGAGAATAAATTTAACTCCTTAAATAATCCATCTTCAATGTGACTCTGACAATATATTTAGCTTTTATGTCAGAAAAATATGTCGTTTTATCTTTAAAAACCCTCATAATGAAGAATATTTAACATTAATCAAACCTTACAGGACTTTTTTCTAACTTCAGGTTTAAATCCTGGACATCTTTATCTTTCTTGGCCGACCTTTTCAGAGCCGGTTTGTTAGATTTGAAGGATGATCCGATCCATTTTAAAGCCTCGTTCTGACCTACCTGGTGCAGCTGAGCTTCAGGAACATCTCCAGCTCTGCGGCAGGAAGCAGCTCCGCTCTGAACCCTGCCGCCCGTCGAGGTCACGCTCCACGCAGAGGCCGCACGTCAACACGTCTAATGAAACGGGAGGTCGCAGGGAAGGTTAACGGATCCCTGCAGATGCTCCTCCAGCTGCTCAGGAGAAGAACCACGGGTCCGACCCGTTGGTTCTGGTGGATCTGCGTGAGTCTGGATCAGAAAGCTAAGGTTCTGTCACATGTGGTGGTTCTGTTTGGCTCTTACTGGTCTTACTGGGTCAGTGTGACGCTGATCTGCTGCCAGAGAACAAAGCTGCTTTCAGACTGAAAACCTGCAGCGGAGCTGAGATTAAGTTACAGCAGATCCTCCTCCAAACGTCCTCTGACACACTGGTGTGTGTTGGCAGAAAATATTCAGCATTATTTATGTAACTAAATAATGTTACATAATTTAAATGTTATCTTGCACTAAACATGAATTTGTTCAGTAAGGGTTCCTTCATGGTGGCAGATGATTCTGGTAAAGTTCTGGTCCAGTTCTCGGTTCTGCAGCTTTTCTTTCCAAGGAGCCAACTTTAAATTCTCCAGGTTTTCTGAACGTTTCTTCTCCACAGATGACCTTGGATTGACCTCCAGAAAGCCCAGAGAACCACTGATGAAGATCCATTTGAAACACTACAGGAAGGTTTGATGCTTGGAAAGGGAAACATAAAAAGTCCAGTGGATCGGACTCAACAGAAATCAAACATTTCTGACGCATGTTAAATAAAAACCTGATTCATGAGGTTCAGTTATTCTGCTGAGGCACGGCGGTGGCAGCATCATGGACTGAGGAGTGGGCCAAAACCACAAACTCAAAGAAATGTTTTTTAATTAAATCACTAAAAATGATGTGAATTTTCTTGTCTGATCAACAATAAACTGAACATGAACTATTAAATTTTTTTCTTTGTAGGATCGGGATGCATTAATCCAAAAATTCAAAGGTTTAGCATGTATGCTTTACTAAATGAAAGGCAATTTTTTTTAAATTGTCTATTCTCAGCAATAAAAACTGGATCTATGTCAGACTTCAATTAAAAACACTTCCTGTTTTTAGCCAAGTTTAGTAAAAACAGATGTAGCTGCACAAAGGTGAACTTTAGTATAAATCAGTGGATATGTGCTCATCTTTTCTTTACCATGAATTTAAAATTAACTTGTGTTTGCAAATAACCTGGAGGAAAGATGATGAAAAGGAAAATTTAATGGAAGAAACAGAACCAAAAAACGAGCAAGAAGAAAACAGGAGGATCTGACAAAGTGACAGAAACTGGGGAACATAAATCTAGTGGGATGACGATTACTGGATGCAGCAGACGTGAATAAATAAACAGACTGAAATCAAAACAGATCAGGAACAATTAAATAAACACAAGATGGAAGAAAATGATCAAATAAAGTCAAAGTCCAACAGAGAAGAGACAGGAAGACATGCAGAGAGACACCTGGAAATATATCTAACATGTACAATATTGATAAATATCGGTTATCGGTGGTAATATCGGATATTAATATCGGCTCAAGTTCATCCCTAGAAGTAAGAAAACACAGAAATGATCAACAGATGGATAAGAAGAAGAAAGAAAATATTTTTTCTGCTTTTCGATTCAGACGGTTTCCCATGGCGACAGACAGGATGTGACATCAGAGTCCTTCCTGTTATCTCACTTTAAGCTGAAGTGATAAAGCTTTCAGAACCACCTGAGAGGTTCTGGTGAACCAGAAAACAAACCAAACAGCAGGTCAAGAAAAGTTTAAAGTCTTCCAGAGATGATGAACTCCTGAAGTAAATCTGTAATCCGTCTCTCTGGATGATAATCCACTTCTTAAAACTGATATGAGTTAGGTTTATGTAAAATATGCTTTTCATATTTATCAAACCTGTCACCATTACATTTTGTTGTGAGAGAAACAATCTATGAAAAGATCAATCTGCTGTCTGAAGAAATGCTTCGCTCCCAAAAACAACCAATCAGAGCCAGGAGGCGGGGCTTAGCGCTGTCAATCATCCTCAGTTTCAACGCATATGTAAAAACATATTTTTTATGAACGTTCCTTGCTGCAGCTCCAGCTGAGCGTGCTGACGCTCTCTCTCTCTGGCGTTACTCCGCCTGCACGCCGTCACACTGATCCTTGGACTCCAGCAGTCTGGAAACGTCAGAAGAAAGGTGTGAGAATCAGCAGGCAGGAAACAGAGAAACAGGAAGTGGAGACTCACGATCCCTCCGCTTCCAGCGCTTTCTTCGCCTCTCGCTCTTCGTGTTCGTCCCAGATCTTCCTGTAGCAGTAGACCAGGACCAGGATGAGCCACAGCTGCAGAACCACGATCAGGACGTACATCACGATCTCAGAGATCACCGCCGTCAGCTCCCGGTTGGCTGCAGGAAACCAGCCAATCAGGTGTCAAAATGCTGGACGGGCCTGGCCCCGCCCCCAGCGCCTGGCTCCGCCCCCAGCGCCTGCTCACCTGCGGCCACCACGCTGAGCTCCACCTCCTTCTCCACCACCACGTTCTCGGGCTGCAGCGACAGGAAGAGGGTGCGGTGGAAGGTGCAGCGGTACGTCCCGCTGTCGTTGAAGGTGACGTTCTGGAGGAAAACGGCGCCGATCTGGACGTCGTCGTTCAGCGTTCCCTGCCACTGCAGCCGGTCGCTGAAGTCTTCATGGAGGACGTTTGCGTTGGGGTGTTCATAGCGGAAGATCTGGTGGAAGGACGACAACACAGGGATGAATCAGGTCAGCTGGCTGATGTAGCCACTGGCTTCCTGCAGCTGATCAGGAAAGGAAACTTTATGACTTATGAAATAATTAAATAATCTGTTAAAGTTTCAATTTAAATTGCTGTTTTATCTGTTGAATGGATGTTTTGAGAAACAGAATATTATGGCTAGAAAAAAAGACAAAAAATATATAATCATGTTATCTCTGCTCTGATTGGCTGATCAGGCCCCCCGGTCGCCTCCTCCCCCAGACACACAGGCTGCTGATGACCTCGATTTTGTATTTTTATTATAATTTGAGGCAGTTTCTGATGTCCTGATAGTTGGGACTCACGTGTGTGAACTCGTGGTCCTCGGGCCGTTTGAAGTGCCAGTCCACCGTGGCTCGGGCCGAAACTTCCTCTCTTCTCTTACAGGAAATGCAGCCGAGCAGGAATCCTTCTCCCGCCACGGCTTCGGTCATGGAGTCCACCTCCGCACAGCCTGCGCGGCACCAAGGCACTTCGCCGGACAACAAACATTATCAATCAGTCTGGAGATCAGATGTTAATGAAATGTGATCCTGTTAGTTTTGTGGTTTTCATCTTTGTAGGGAGAAATATGGAAATCTCTTCCTCTGAGGAACTTTGTCTTCATCAATTCAATGATTTTGGTCCTTTTTTGTTGCCGTCCATGAGTTCAGACATGGATTCTGATCTGAGACCAAATCAGGATTTAAGTTTTAAAGTAACTGCAGATGTTCTGTTGGTTCTGATTTCTTCTTCTGTTCTTTAGTTCATCATTTCGCATCGTTTCCGTTCTGGTTCTGGATGCTGGCAGCTGGAATAATTTCCAGTTGCTATTTTGTGTAACCATGGAAACAAGATGTTGTTTTTCCAACAGAGTAGGTGGTTAGCATCTCACAGCTCAAATAACGCCTGAACTTTGACCCCAAGTCCCAGAGGCTTCATGGATGTAGAGAGAAGAAGGAAGGAGTTCAAAGTTCAACCAAACAGCCTGACAGCAAAAACAAAGGAGGCGGATTAGCACAGCCAGCTAGCAACTAATGATGTCATCCAGGACCTGTTGCTATGATGTATCAGATATTTAGCTGTTAGCATGTCATGATATTCATGAGACTGTTAACAACAGTCTTCAGTCAGAGGCCTCTTCAGACACGCTGCAAGACTGACTGCTACTGGACTCGACGTTTTGAAGATACTTGGAGGATCTGAGTCACAAAAACATTTCATTGATTCACCAGCAGGAGTTTTGAACTGAACGGGATGTATTTTTTTAAATCTTTTATTTCCTTTGGTTTTAAGCTGACTTGGTTTCAGTGATTTCTCATTTTGTGGTTCTTTAAACTACTTCAACCATCATGAACCCGATTCGTGTCCCTTCTGGCTGGTTCTGGCTGTAAGCTCAGTGTGTTTTCATGCTGGACTCACCAAGAAGGCTGAAGGCGACTAGAAACGTCCAGCAGCTCATCGTTCTGCAGGGGAAATATTCAGACAGCTGCTGCAGAAAATGCCAGACATTCCCAGATCCAGGAAAGTTCCTGCAGAGCAGAGTTACTCTGGACTCCGGACCGGCACCATGCTCCTCCTGCAGGACCGCTCCACACTAATCCATCAGAACTTCAGATATGAATCATCAGACATTCAGAGCCTCTGAGGTTTTACGGTAAGCTGTCCCTCTGCTGTCTCATCTGACTTTAAGGCGGCTAAATTTAGAGTGAGAATCCGGCGCTGGGCGAGTTGGGAGGCAGCAGAAACCTGAGATGATGAGATGATCTCCGTGGCAACGTGACCGTCCACGCTTTGGAGGGTTTACTTCAGGAAAAAGATCATTTGTTTAAAATCTGTTTCTTCTTCTTCTCTGACGTCCTTCATGTAAAATGACCTCTCTGTGTTTTGTTAAACAAATATGTGAAGAGCAAGCAAACACTGAGGTGAAAGTAAATATTGTCATGTGCAGCAGGAGAGCTTTGTGTTGTCTGTAAATACAGATCATGTCCTCCAGGTCAGAGGTCACGGCTCAGGCTGGACGGGATTCAGTGTTTGGATCAGGGACGTCGCAGCAGGACAAACACTCTTCTGTCAGCAGTTTGGTTTCATTTATTGTTTTATGCTTCGCTTCATTTATTTTGTATTTTTACAGATTTTAATCTTTGCTGTTTCATCAGAAAACAAAGAAAAATTCTTAATTTGTTTTTTGTTCTGAAATTCAAATTTTTTCTGTTTGATGGTCAGAAACAAATTATCTGCTTTTCATATTAAAAGTAATAAAAATAACATTTCTAATAAATAAAACTGAAAAGTGAACCAGTTTTTGTTTGTTGTCTGTTTTCAGTCTGGGAACCTCAAAGCTGTCATTTCTCACAAAAATAACGTATAAAAACATCTGAAACCTTCATGACTGAGGATGAAAACGTTTGAAAGTTTCCCAGCTGTTTGCTTTGCCTGATAGAACCAGAACTCAACTCTTTCCTAAAAGAAGTCATGATTTATGGTATCAGATATTTCTGACTTGCTAACAAAACGTGCAGCAAAGCAGGTTTTGACATCCAGACTGCAGAGGAAGCAGCGATTTGCTGCTCAGCTTCTCCAGACGGAGAAACGTGAAGATAGAAGAGGATCAAATGAAGCTGGAGCTCCAACTTCTGGAAGGAAATGAAAAAAATGTTTCTCTAAGCTTTAAATTATGCTGTTGACATCAGATCTCCTCTATAGAAAAAGCTTCACTTTTAATTATTTTTATTTTGACCATAATTGAGACATAATCCACAGATCTGAGTGAATCTTTGTGAGCTGGTACCAGGCTCAGCCCGGTCCATCTGGAGTCCAGGCTCACAAAGCAGATGCTGGCTGAAGGCCACGGCATGGACAGCAGGCCCTGCCTGGCCCGGCCCGGCCCGGCCCGGCCGCTGACGTGATGAATGACCCCTGACCCCGCCGGGTCAGATTGAACACCATGTGGTCATCTGGGTGTTTGTTTGGCTGCAGCGAAGCGTCCCTGTCCCTTCGACCTTAAACAAGAACAAAAATCAGACAGAGCAGCAGCATAAACAGCGAAGCAGCTGAGGGGGGGCTTCAAGGAAATGTTGACATCTGATAAACCCTGCATGCATCTGAACCCTGACCAGAACAGGGAGAGCCTGCTCCTCTCTCTCTCTCTCTGCTGCTGCTGCTGGCGTTTCTTTTATTTTTAGCTCAGATCGAGTTTCCAGCCGTTGGTTCAGCTGCTGCAGGCTGAGCGCCGGCCAGCCAGCCGGACACAAGCTGCACAGGCTGCAGCATGTGAGCTGACCACTGCAGGAGGCGACAAACCAGAGGCTGAGGGACGCAGCATGGGACGTCTGGAAACTGCAGAGTCACTGTGATGCTCTGAAACGGGAAGGTAAAAACTCTCTTTTATTCTTTATGCAGCGACTGCCTGGTTTAGAGCCGTGAACTGCTGCGATGTCGAGTCAGACACCAGAGTGGGACAACATTTCCTCTAATCTGGGTTTTAATGCAGAACAATGAAACTCTGTAAAAATCTTAGGAGTTTTGTGTTTGAAACAGTTGATATAGTCATAAAAGATATAAGACACATAAAATATTGTAGTAAATATGAGAATATCTGCATATTTCTTCTGTTTCTGGGACTAAAAAAATCTGGTTAAAGTGACAACAAATCTACTGCAGAACTGTTTTGTAAAATTACTTAATAATTCACAAGGTGAGTTTTTCAACCAGTCAAGTTTCTTTGTACAGTTCAGCAACAAGGCAGTTCAAAGTGTTTTACATTATAAAAACACAAAAATAAAGTCATAAAACAGCAAACTGTCACCAAACATTATATTGTGTCTACAGACATCATCATAATGATCAATACACATCATGTATTTTCATATGCAATCGAGCACGTAATGCAATCTTTATAACATTTCTGGATAGAGTACGTATTCATCTAAAATAATTATCATCTGCACTTTTAACCTGGTGTAACCTGAAAGTTTTTTTAATATGCTGATTGGCTTCTATCTTTGAATTTTAATAAGTTCCTTTATATTTTTCATCTTTGTGACTGTGAGAATATTTATTCTTTTCTGTACTTCAGTTCAGGTTGGTTCACCAAGAGACAAAACACTTCAGTGCACAAAACCTTATTATTAATGCTTAATAGATGTTGAGTCAGTTATTATGGGAAATATCCTGCAGATTTCTTTTGTTTGCTAATGACATTTACCAGAAGATTTGATCCTCCATAAAGAAATTCCAACTAAAACTATTTAAAAATGTTTTGCTCTGAAACCAAACATGTATAAAAGTAAATTGCTTTGTTTTTTCATAATGAGGGATCAAGCAAACACTGCAGCCTGAATCCGGGCTCCAAACAATATGATCTGTAAATATGCTGAAAAGAGTTTGAGATAATCCAATAAATGGACCAAACTACTCTTCCTGAAACTATACAGAGATGTAAAATAATAACACGCTGATGAAAAATGAAAACCTCTTCACACAGAGCATTACGTGTTTGCAGCATGTTTTCCTTCTTTACGTTGTTTTTATTTTCAGCTGCAGTCAAGGTGACCTGCATCCTCTGGCTGTTTCTGCTGAAGACACCTGATCTCCTTCTGGTGGGACTCTGTGGGATCAGATGAAGTGATGCAGCTACAGGAAGCAGGTGGGACCTCAGTGTGTTTTACACACCCAATCCGAAATATCGACCTTTTATTATTAATTATTTCAGAGAGTTTGTTCTGAACATGTCTTCACTAAACACGGAGTTCAGGTTAAAACATGGATGCACAGACACTGATCGGACACCAGATGTCGCTTTGACACTGTGAATTCTTATAACTTGTATTTTCCTCCCTTTAAATTAACTTTAAAGTTCAGAAAGTTGTGGGATTTTTCTGCATTTGCGGCCTTCCGTTTCGTATCTGAATCTGTCATTGTGGTTTTCTTGTGGACAAAAACCCCGTTATTTAGGCGAAGTGTATTTTTATTAATAAAGCATAGGACCAAGTGAATGGTTCTTTTTTTAAACCATAGATAAAGTAAATCGCTCATTGTAATCTGTTCGCGGTGCTGTGTGTGGTGTAAACACTCTGTCCTCTCGACACATCTTTGGAGACAGTTATTTTTCTCGGAATGTACCAAAAAGTTTTCAGGCGGGGGGGTTCGGCGTGTTTGACTTAAACATTATCGCCATTTTAAGGAGGTATTTAGAACTTTTATCTATGACATGTTAAAATGTTCAACAGAAAACACAGTTGTAGATGTAGTGATCTATAAAGCATGCCCGGTTCTATTCGTGTCGCTCCGGTTCGGTCCGGTTTCCTCCCCTGTCCTTTGAGCCGGTCTGCCGGTTAACTCACTTCGTTCTTTTTCACTTTCCGACAAAAACCGCTTTTGTTCGGCTCTTTAATCCGAGACGGTTCGGCTCTCTTGCCAAGCTCGCCTCGATATTTAACCTAAACTAACCTGATAAAAGTGACTAACAGACTGGAGATGGACGGCGCTGGGACGGCGCTGTGCCTGCTGGAGGTTGGACCCTGCTGGTGATCGGTTTTCGGGCCTCTGGGGGTCCGCGGGGAGCAGCCGTTAGCCGGCTAGGAGCCGTTAGCTGCGGCCGGTAGATGCCTCCCGCTGCTGCTGCTCCTCCTGCTCCGTTTCTCGTCTGAGAATGTTGATGTGCTCCTGTGAGAAAGTGGATTTCGGCTCCCGAACCGTGGCCCGGCTCGTTTTCGAGGCCGAACAAGACAGCAGAACCGCAGGCAACTCTTCCAATGGGAGGTAGGAGCTAAAACTTTGGGCGTAAAGTTTCTCAGATCCGGCGCTGAAGCGAATAAAGGGCCGTTTCACATGTTTACATCACCTTTAATTAAAAATCTGAAACACTTAGTCCAGTCTAATCCGAACTGGGTCACGATAAGCTGCTCAGACGGTTCTGAAACGCAGTTTAACTGTTCAGTGTGAAAACCAAACAGTGGAAACTGCAATGCTCTGACCTTTAGATCTCCTTGGATGAAGCAAGTCCAACTTGGACTGGCAGATAAAAGCTGGATTGTAGGACTGATTTCACCCTGTTCAGAGGTTAACCATGAAAACAAAAATACTGGAACAATTTAGAGGAGAATTAGTCACAGTTTATGGCTTTTAAATCTAATTATTCATGTAAATCTTTTTGGAATAAAGAACAACCTGGACAGGTTTGAAAACTTTACTCTGAAATATTCAGAATAAGACAAGATGAACATTCAGGCTGATAACTGATATTTACCATTATTACAGTAAACCACTAGATTTTTCTGCAGAATGTAACCCCAAATTACTTGTGGAAAAATAGTTTTTTTTTTACTATTGTTTTTCTTCTGTAAAATGTTGGACAGAAAACTCAGCATGAGAAGCTGAAATACTGAGTACTGTGATACTTGACACTGATTGGCTGGCATTTGCAAAGCAGCCAATCCAGGAGCGCCATTTTTACCTCATTTGTGCTGATTGGCTGAACGCCATGAGCTGAAATAGGAGTCTGTGGATACTAGCATCTGCTTCAGCGCCAAAACGACCTGAGTACTTTAATATATATTAAGGTTTGACCAGATATTACTGTTTTTGGAGGGACTCTGATGTTCCTCTGCTTCAGCTTCGCTGTTTCTGTCACATGACCAAACAAATACCACATGACCAACTTCCCCCATCAATATCTTTAATCAGTGTGTTTTGAAATATTAATGCCTTCATATTTCAGTTTGTGGTTGAACTCTGTCATCAGCTGCATTTCTCCCGCTGGAGCCAATCTGCCGTGACCTTTGACCCTGAAACAAACATGTTGAATTTGTCCTTTTTGTGTGTTTTCACACCTGGACTAAAGGTGGCATAATTCAGCTGAGCTTTGACTGGTCCAGGTGTTTCAGATGTTGAACTTCAGCTGTCGGCCTGGATCGTTTGAAAACGGTGGAATAGCCCTTTAATCAGTCTGACTCTAAAGCTCCTCTTTCCTCTCTCGGCTCGGCTCGGTTCGGTTCGGTTCTGGTCGGTCCAGGAAGTTGCCGGCTCATCATGTTGTCTTTCATCGCCCAGATTGTTTGGAGGATCAGGCTGTGCGGCTGCTGAGATTACGGTGGATTACTGTGGACAAACAAGCCGCTGCCCAGATTGTTCTTGTTCAAACAGATCGCTCCGATAGCGCTGGACAGGATCGGGATCTTTTCCCTGGAAGTTCCTGCTTTGAGCTCAAACAATGGAGCGGCGCAGCCAGCTGCAGGGCTGCTGCATGGTCACCGCCGGCCTCGGTTTGGGCCGGATCCGTGTCCGCTGATGTCGGGTTGCATTTCTGTCTTCTCTCGGTTCTGGTCGCTGGCTCAGAGCGGCTACAACCACAAACTTTCTGCAACTTTTCAGTTCTTACTAAGGGAGTTTGTTCACAATCCTTAAATATATCCTTTCATGCATTTTACATTCACTAATGTCTTAAACAGTTTACTTGTTATATTATTCACCACTGGCTCATTTGTATGGAAGATAATTAGCGCCACTGAAAAAATGCCAATTCTAAATTTGTTTTACATAAATTAGAGGAAAAAATGTCAAAATTCTCACTTTGTTTTACAGAAAATGGAGGAAAAATTTTCAAAATTAAAAATATTTTCACAGATATTTGAGGAAAAAAATTTCTGAAATTTGAGAAAAAAAAAAGTAAATTCTTTAATGTCTGTTACAATGTTTATTAAAAATGGCGACTTTTGAGAAAAAGTTGTTTTTCTCAGTCGTGGTCTGTAAACTCGTCATATCAGTCAGTGGTTTGACTGGGATTTTCCGTGATGGTTGAACTCGTCAGTCGCCATCATGAGGCAAAGTGCTTCCTGTGCTGATGTCACAGACCAGAACCAGAAAAACATTCACTTACGTTGGCAGTTTATTTACTTTGCTTAATATAATAATTTCCTGGTTATCATGCTGGTCTTTAGTTTAAATAACCTTTAAATCAGTGGTCCCCAAACTACGGCCCGCCTTCACATTTGGTCCGGCCCCCTGAACAATACCAGAGAGCATTTTAATATCCCATAACCCGCTACTTTTTTCCTACACTTTGAACCATGCGGTTTATAGCCCGGTGCAGCTTTTCTGTGTATTTTTCTTCAACCTCCAGGGGGCGCTATAGCAGGAAGTGAATCATTGGAAGTCAAAATTGGAAATCAAAGAAGAAAGTGCTAATTTTCGGCCTGCTGCTAG
>CAEFZX010020622.1:0-26129 GCA_903066825.1 Alfaro cultratus
ATATATATATCAATCACATGATTTAAATAAAAATTTACTCCCTGATTTAACACCTTAAAATTCAGCCTCTGACTCTTTAAAAACTCATTCTCTTTCTGAAACTCCACCTTCAGGAAGTCATCATGGCATCTCTGAGCTATTAATTCTTTAACGACGTTTTTACCAGCATTGCACTGAGAAATGGCTCGTATAATGAGATCAGCAGATGCTCAGCTCCACCAGGTGTTTGCTAATTGACACAGGCTAGTCTGGAGGAGCTGAGTGGGGGAAGGCTGCTTTGTGAGGTGGAAACTCAGAAAATTGGAAGCTTGGAAACTGCAGCTAAGAGGAAGAACTTCATCCAGATTAAAAGATTTCTCAAACATGCATGGACGATTCAAAGCAACACTCCAGGTATGTTTTGGTGAGAGGTTAATATTGCAACATGATGTGAAGCTCAAAAAAGTTGATCTTATGTAATACAGCCCCTTTTAATATTTTGTTTTAATTTAGCCTCATATCACAGGTCTCAAACTGCTTCTTAACTTGGACTAAGCAAAGTTATTTTTTCTCTCTCTAACAAATAGAAAGTTCCAGCAAGATTGGTATCTAATCAATGTTGATTTATAACATGCTTAGGTATATATACCTAAGCATCTTGACTAATGGAACTGTCTTTTAATTCTTGCATTACTCAGCTTTAAAAGAAAGCTAAAACTTGGTTTCTTTTGCAGGAACAGATCTTGTTTGTTTGTTTTTTTTTCGGGGGGGTCCAGTGACAGTAAATGTCCTGTTGCTGCCATTCTCCTAACAGACCTTGAGTATGGAAACATTATTTACATAAACCTACAACCGCTAAAATCTGACGATACTCAACTTTTGCTATCATTTTACAAAAAAGAAAGTTGCTCTCATGTCTTCTTCAGAGTTTTTTCTGTTGTTTCCTTAGGTAGTTCTTGGTGCAGTGCCACCACATGGCGAGGGGAGGAACAGGTTTTCCAAAGGGTTTGGATTGTTTGGCACTGTGCAGTGTGAAAGCAAACCGCACCAGCTGAAAATGTAACAAATGTTGCAGTTTTAGTCCCCAATCAAACTGAATCTACAGGACTATAAGGAATGAAAACAGTATAAATTCAGTTCTTCTGTGAAGGGTTCAGACGTCTGCTAAAGAATATTACAGAACAAATAGTATCAAGAAGACCAAGGAACACAGAAGACAGGCTAAGGAGGAAGACATAAAGATGATTAAAATAGGGTTAGGTTATTATAAAAGAATCCTTTTGCAAATCTCACATGCTGGACGTTTTAATCCATTATCTGAAAATGGAAAGAATACAAAACACCAAACCAATCTGACATGGTGGAGAAGGAGGGCATTGTATTTACACAGAGATGCAACCAAGAGGTACATGGTAACTCTGGAGGAGCTGCAGAGAGCTGCAGCTCGGATGGCACAGCGTTCCACAAACTTGGACATTTTGGAAAAGTGCCAAGATAAAAGCCATAAATGTAAAAGACAAAACAAACGTGAAAGAAAGTCCAATGAGACCAATAATGATCTTTTTGGGAAGAATGTAACAGAAAACTAAAAAAAAATAAATAAAAAAAAATTACAAAACATCTGCACAGTGTTTAACTTGAAAAATCTGTGTAATATTTCCAAAACTTTGTGCAATAAAGTTTAACATTGCGCAACAGTTTCTGGAAGCGGACAAGTCTTTGGCTGTTTTATTTGACAGAAACCTAACACTGTGTGTCATCCTGAACATACAATTCCCACGTGAAACATGGTAGTGGCAGCATTGTGCTGTGTGGATGCTTTTCTGTCAGCAAGAACTGGGAGAGAAGGTGTTCCTTACAAGGCCAGGTCTGTGAACAACAACAGACACTTTCTGTTCACTGAGCTTAGGCTGTCTTGCAAAACAAAATTTGCAGAAAATTCACTGTCTGGACATGAAGAGTTGATAGAGACTGATCCCAAAAATACTTGCAGCCATAACTGTTAACTGCATAGAAAGATTGCGCTACAAAGTATTGACTCAGCTGACTGATGATAAACGCTGAACGTCTCTGACTTTTGCTCATTAAGACTGTGGAAAACCATGAATCATTTTCCTTCCTTGTGCACGTTTATGCACAGCTTTATATTGGTCACATAAAATCATATGTGACCACATAACAAAATGTGAAAAGGTATGAAAATATCTGAAAGGCCCTATACAAGCTCCAATTTTTGCACAAAAGAGGTTTTCCACTAGGTTTGTCCATGTACTATTATTAAATTTAAAAACAATCCTCACATGCAAATGTGCCTGGAGTGCACATATATAATAAAGCGCACAAAAAAATAAACTGATATTCATTACATTTATTTTAAAGTCCTCCAGTGTTTTTGATATCATATCCCTTCCTCCATTAAACTTTAAAACAAACTATTGGAATGTATCATTCTAACATGCTTCCTTGATTTCTTGGATGTGTTTTCATTTCAGTCAGTAATGTCCTACAAATAAAAAACAACAAAAAAAAAAGCACTTTCAGTTAGAAAAATCAATGAATTTATGACCACCACATGAGTAGGACAGCAGTTGCTTGGTAACCAAATTTGTGCAAACAGTGATACCTCAGATGTTTTTCTTTCACGTTCCAATAATGAGAAAAAATATTCAAACTACACACGGCGAGCTTGTTAAAAAATAAAATAAATAAAATCCTTGAGTGAATCATCACATCCGCTCCTTCGGTGGGTGTTCTGCGTCGATGCAAAGAAGACCACCAGCAACCAAAAGTGCTTTGAGTATTCACAAAAGATTTTTATGTGAGAGCTTCCCTTCTAAAATATGTCATATTGATTGAAAATATAAAGGTGTCAGATCAAAAGAATGGAGAGAAGGACACGCTTTGTTCTCTTTCTAGCTGGAAAAAGATGCAGGAAATGTCACTTATAAAGACAATTTATTATTTTCAGAGCAAAGCACAGAGCTCAAAATCAGTATTATCCCCCTTTTTAAACTGTTGTCAGCCAGAGACAAGAAATACTCTATCAAGCTGTGGGGAATTGTAATACTCCCACACAGACTGCACAGTATGGAATAACAGCCTGATTTAAGTGCCCATCACTGTCCTAATTGGTTTCCTCTGGCTCCGTGTCGACTCTACTTTCCCTGGCTCTCTAACATTTTGACCAGTCTTCTTGTTCTTCTTTCTGGGAGCTTGAATACGTCTGCTCTCTCTATCGTACCATCATTTACTGCTTGGCCTTATCTCAGACTTCCCTCGTGTGCGGCGACTGATAAAGGCTTGGCAAGATGTAACTTTGATTGATCAGTACTCACTCTGTGTTTTTTTTTTTCTGTGACATATTTTAAATCAGTGGTTATGTTAAGTCGCCTCTTGCTAAAGTCCAACCAAAAAGCCCCATTGAAACTGTTTCAACAACTAAACTTTCTTGGATTTAAATCGCTCCGTCAACAACAAATTCTGGAGCGATGCTTGGACTGCTTCATGTTATAGGTAAAAGTATAAAAAAATATAAAATAAACAGTTGTGTGATTTTAATTTCCTCTGTCTAGGCCATTTTTTAACTTTCTTCTAAAGACTGATATCATAGGTGTGGTGATTGCAAGAAAGAAATTACATTTAATTGAAATAAGCAATACCAGCAGCAACGCTATATTCTAATCTAGTTTTGGTTTACACACAAAAAAACCAGACAAAACAATTATCTTTAAATGAAATTAATTTATAGATTTTTTTCCCCTGCCTTTCTTGGATTTCAACTATTAGTGCAGCAGATAATTGAATATTTCAGCCAAAGTCTTTCACGTGTGAATACAAGAATCTAACTGGGCACAGATGTTCCCAGAAGCTTAGCCACTGAAAAATTCAAAATGGCCTCCAGGGTGGCCAAAGAAAATCTTTTTTTTTGCACTAAAACTGACAATATTTATTACAGTTGAATAATCCACTAAAAATAAATTGTTAAACATATGAAAAGAAATTGGCAGAAGCTAACGCTAAACTGCTAAACACAAGTAGTGGAAGCTAATGCTAACCATTAAAACTACTCTCTCTCAGTGTGTTTCACACATCTTCATCTCCTTCCAGTTGACAACTGGTCTTAGATTAATTTAATTGCCTTAAAAGGCTTGTAAATGGCAGCCATCTTGAAAAATGGCATCATCCTGAAATTTAAGTGGCGGTAGGGAAATACAAAAAAAACACGTACGATCTGAGGGATGAACATGCACGTTTTTTATGCTTGTATTTAGACTTAAAAGATTTTTACAATAATGTGGATTTACTATATTTACTTTGTCTAGAAACATTTTATGTTCCATTATCATAAAATGATAAAGGAGCATGTCCTTTGTGAACATGTTTCACACAGGAAGCTAAAATCTGGGGCACCACCTCCAAAACTCAATGTCCTGTTTAAATAATTAGCTGCTTCTCTGTAAATTACTGATGTGAGTACAATTTGAAATTTCAATTGTTTTCAGATTGTAAAAGCCCACTTTGGCCTTCCCCCTCTCTGACTAGCTCTTAGCTTTAGCTTCCAGGACCAGCTAATCTGTGCTACATAATAGACGATGGGTCTATCAGGGACCAACAACATGATTTAGCTAGACCACAGACAGTAATCTTTGACATGATTGGGCAAAAGATGAACATACCAAGCTGAAAACAGCGGTATCCTTTTAAAATATGGAGGCTCAGAGTGAATATCAAGGCAGAGAGAAGCAGCTTTGAGAGGTACAGAAATGTGCAATGATGGTTGAATTTCCTTAGAAATAGTAGCAACAATAAGACTGAGAAAGCCGAGCAAATGTTCTGACTGGAAAGTTACTAGCATGAATGAGAGGAGACCTACAAGAACCAGAAGCAGCATGTATTACTGTCACAGACAGCTGAATATCAGGCCCTGATATGAGGAGTCATAATGAGTGAGCGGCAGAATAAATGAACCAGCCACCGTCAAATGAGATTTATGTCCTAAGTCGAGCTAATGTACAAAATATAGAAAACTTTCAACCGGCAGAGAAGCTCCTGTTCGGCTTCAGTGCAGTAAAGTTGTGTAGGCACATAACTCGATACGTCAATATTGGCCAGAGGGAAATTGGAAGTGACATCAGAGGAGGGAAACACCAGCTCCAGATCGACAGAGAGGTCACTCATCATGGCGAGATCCGACACAAAACCCTGCAAACTCCTGGACTGACTAGAAGGAAAACTGTCTTAGAGAAGGAACTGCTTTTATATCTGCAGAGCAGTTGCTGTGCTAACAGGAATTAGCCCTTGCAGTACATGCACCGCACAATTCGCTGCTTCTCAACTTTCACTGTTGTGCTCATGATTGTACCCTATATTTTATAACTGGGGTGTTCAGCATTTTTTTATTCTTTTCAATTCAGGTCAATTTAAGTCATTTGTACAGCTCAAATTAACAGTTAAAACTTACACTTTATTTAATACATCTGTTAATTGCTTGTTAGCCAAAACAACAACTTACCCAAATACTGGGCAACACATTACATAGATGTGATGAAGATTACTTTACTTTTGTGATAATCATGGAATTTTAACAACCATGTATGTCTTTGGTTATCAGAGGATCCAGTGAGCAGCTGTTGAATATCCATTACAAGTGTGCGCAAAACTTTGTTGATATTCCACTAAGGTCAAAAAAGACAAAATCTCGTAATTGCGGTGTTTTGATTAAATAAGAAGTGCAATTAAAATCACATGAACAAGACTTTTTGCATTAAAAAACATACCGCGCCAACATCCTCCAAATACTTCCTGTCGTCCTCTTCGTCTCTTCCGCCAATAGTAACATCTGGTTTCACATGACCCGTGTGATGCGAAAAAGGCGTTTCCATCGCAGTTTTGCGGAATACACTAGTTTTGATACGGCCGAAGGGAGAAATGGTGTTGTTGACATGCTAACGAGACAGAAACTGAACTTGGAGAGTGCAGAGCCAGTGATGTAGTTTGAGAACTTCAAATGGAGTGAGAAGAGTGGAGATGGTTGTGGAAGGTTAAGGGATCCAGATTCAAAGGACAGACGGAAAACTGGTGATTTTAAACCCCTTTTATATGGTTTCATTTTTAGACTGCTTTCTTGCCAGGCATTTTACTCTGACTGGAACTGCGCTTGGTTTTCAGTAAGTGTTTTAAAGGTGGCGACCGCCTACGTCCATTTCCTGTACACATAATTATTGGCATCTCATTAAGTGAACGCCCGAGGTAAAGACAGCAGCCGTTTGAAGACTTATAAAATGGCCTTCATGTGAGAGACCGAAGTTGTTTAAAGACAGTTAAATTTTTGTTTTTCTCTTGGCCTCTTTCTGAAAAGGCGTTACCCTCCAAAACACCGGACAGTGGAGACATCCTTTTTACGGTTGACTATACTTTGCCTTTATTTAGCCTTAAAAATGTTTGGAAAAGACTTTTTTACCCCCCCGTCCCATCTCACCAAAACAAAGAAGTTGGGCTTGCTAAACCCTTTTCATCAATGTCGACGTCTTTTCGTCTCTCACATTTTCACCTTTAGACGGAAAGATGACTTTATCTTTTCTATATCTATTTAACAAAAAAATTGGTGTGGGCAGCTGTTAGGATTTTTGTGAAATAAAGACAAGTCGAGGGAGAATTATCTTACTGCAGGAAAGACATTAATTGCTCATAATCTTTAATGAGAACCTCACTTTAAAAATCCCCAAGTACCATTTTAACATCTTTTTGTGCTTAATTGACCATCTATTTCACAAGACCGAGAGAATCAAAAGAGGGCGTATTCAGCAAAAACACTTCTCGACTTTAATCCTCAAGGCAGAGCAAAAATAACTGTCCAGTTTCTTTCTCTTTTTTTTAAAATGTGCCGATAGGATAAGCAGGGAACATTTTTACCACGACTGACAATGGTATCCTCCTAAGATGCACCAGTTCATCTTTCCCACATGTTATTAGTTTCAATAGCAACATTTCCTCTTCTCAGACCGACGTGAGGCATCGCACCAAAACCAGCTTGCACAACTCAAGTTCAAAAGAATAAATAAATAAAATCAGTGGAAATGGAGAGAGGCAATTCATGACGTCCATGAAACCAAGCAGTCCTCCGTGCTGTAATCTCATATTCAACGCTGCATACCAATATATGACTCACATTCACTATGTGGTAAAGTGAGCTACATGCTCAAGGACCGTGTATAATGACCCCCTGCTGACTCTAACTTATGAATTCTGGTGAGACGGTATATTGGCTAATCTCAAGGATCTTGCGTTTGTGTGTTACTGATCTTGCTAAATTATCAAAACAGGCTACAAGCTCTCCACCTCGCAGAGAGCTCTCTAAAAGTAACATTAAGGGGAAAAGACGCTGCTTTTCTATGAAGTAATCTACATTTGATCTATTTTATCTTTTCAAGGTAAGAGACATGCAGCAATGCAAGTTGAACGTTCATGTACAGCATGTGTGGAAGTAGAGAGAAAATGCAGTTTGTAAAGGGAATATACATCATGATGGCCAAAAGCTTAACAGATGTCATGTTAAAGGGGCAGTATTATGTGTTTTCCAGGCACATAAAATCATCTTATAGCATAATCAATAACTATGGTGCCTTCAGCTGTTATAAAATTTCTCTATACATCAAATATGACTTAAAAGTTTTTTTACTTTCTTATTTAACACCTTGAAATTGGGCCTCTGTCTCTTTAAAAACTTGCTCTTTCTGAAACTCCACCTTCAGGAAGTCATCACAACATGGCTCCTCTATTAACCCTTTAACAAAGTTGGTTTTTTTTACCAGCGTTACACTGAGAAGTAGCTCCTATAATGAGCTAGGTGTTTGCTAATTGCTGTTGGCTAGTCTGGAGGGGTGGAGTTTCAATTTCTGTGAGCTCTGAAACTTAGAAACTGCAGCTCTGAGGAGGAGCTACATCCTTGAAGGTGAAGCAACTTCCACCCAGGCGTTTTGAACAGCTGAATGGTTGCCACGGGAGATTAAAGGATTCCTCAAACATGCAAGTAAAAATCAAGGCAACACTCCAGGCATGTTTCTGATGAAGAAATAACATAACACGATAAAAAAAACAAAAACTCAAAAAGTCGATTTGACATAATAATAAGCAGTGTACATTTAGGAGCATTTGTTAGAATAAAATAACTATCCAAAAATGTTTTTTAGCTGGTTACAATTTTCAGAATGATAACGTAGAAGATTTATACGAGATTATATCAGCTGCAAATGTGTAATGATTGTACATATTTCATTTGATCATTTGCTTAAATCTTGAGGCAGCAAGGCTAATCCTACCACAACAACCCTAACCCTAAACCTCCTTGGAAATGTGTCCTAAAAAGTTTATCTCCGTTTGGTACAAAAATAAATACAGAGCTACAGCATGTTATTGTTGTTACCTTAGTTGTTCACTGGCTGGAAATCGGCTTAGACTCCAAAGGACCGTCTCCTTCAGACTTAAACATGGCAGCTGTGTTTTTTTCCCTCTCTCTTTCTCTCTTTTTCTGTCTCTGTAAGCTGTGGGGGGAAAAAAATACAATCTGTTTCAGGGATTGGCGTCAAAAACACTAACACTGAAGAGCTTGTGGTGCCTTGTCTCCTCTTTACAGGCGCCCTGTCTCTAAAATGTCTGTTGGCATCTTTAAAGGGAGGAAAGAATCATGTGAGTCAACTCAGGTTGGGTTTATGTGCTTAACAGCGCAGAGAGCAATTAAATTTTTATTTTATGGCCCGATGAATAATTGTGTAACAACTAGGGGGTGTAACAATACCTCAGGAAACAATGCACAATTTTAGACTGAAGAACAAGACAAGGTTCCAGCAAGTCTTTAGCAATAATTTTGTGCTTCAATTATAGAGTAAATGCCGCACAAGTCATAAACTGTGTGCATGTGTGTGTACTTGTTTATGTATTATTTCAGGACAATTTATAACCTTCTGAAGACTGATGGGCTTTATGGGGACTAACGCCCCGTCCTAATACGGTGGACCTCTTGCTTAAGTCGGGTGTTAGGCTTAGAGGTATGGTGTAATTTTAGTTTTAGATAAGGCTACAAATAGACCAGTAATGGCTAGGGAAAATATCTAGGCATAAATGCAATTACTCAAATGAATGGAAGTCAATGTTATATCCTAATAAAGGTAGAAATAAAATCTAAAAGTTAGATTTAGAGGTATGGTGTAAATTAAGTTTTAGCTAACATTAGAAATAGACCAATAATGGTTAGAGTTAGAGATAATGTAAAATAACATTATGCAAAACATATAATACCACCCATTTAAAATGTGTGTTTAAGATCAGGGTCCTGTTGGAAGAAGGTGTTTTTGTCACATGGAGCCAAAATTTACAAATTAACTGTTGAGAGCAAAACACTATGTGTTGGGATATAATTTATAAAACAAAACTACATGTTACTCTGATCACACTAACATGGTACATCAACTGTCATGCTGTGGGGATGCCTTCCTACAACACAAACAATGAAACTGCTCTGGATACAGAGCACACTTTTCATTGCCATTATTTTTCTTTTACTTCACAGTTGCACCAGTGTGTGTTGGTCTATCTCATCAAATTCCGATAAAATATACTTCGGTTTGTGGTTGTACAGTGACAAAATGCAAAAAGATTCTGCAGGGAGAAAGACTTTTGCGAGGCACCGTAAACTGCCTTGCACCCCCACGTCCAGGGTTCTCCTGCTGTTTTCCTGATGAAAAGCATTAGCTGCTCATCCTTCATGAAAATGACAGTTTTATGACAGTTTCGGCATCTTGGATAAGAGCGTTTCTGCAGTTTTTTGGGACAGAAAATTTCGAAAAACCTCTAGTATTTCAATCAAAAAGCTTTGGTGCAAGGATGACACCATATGTTTAGGCCGTATTAAAATTGTTTTATTTCGCAAAACTGCAAAGGAAACACTTTTTTCATGACGCTCCAGTCACATGATCAACAACCTGATGTTGCACGCCATGAAGAAGAAAACAGGAAGCAGTTGGAGGATGATGGCGCTACATGTTTTTTAATGGCTTACCAGATGACCAAACTTATTCACATGTGATTTTAGTTGTGTTTCTTATTTAATAAAAACGGCACAATAGCAAAATTGTGTTTTGTCGTCATCAGTGGAATATTGACAAAGTTTAGCACACGTTTGTAATGGGCACACAGATAGTGACTATTTGCTGGAAAACTGCCAAGTCAACAGTCTTTCCTATGATTGTAAAGGCCAACACGTAATTTATATAAAATCTCAACTTATATTCAGACATTTTAAATAAAACACCTCCCATATGGGAGTGGAAACCTATAAATATGTTCACATTTATTTTATTGAATGCCTGATGTCTTGTGCTGTTCACATTCCTCTGGAGGAAGAGAAGCCATCGCAGGACCAGACTGTGTAAAGGACATGGTGGCAGAGAGAGCAGCAAGCCAATGAACAAGAAAAACAGTGCAGCACCAGATGTGAAGAAGTGATGAAACATATTTTTCGGCAAAAGTCACGTTTCAACATTGACATTCGCATTTAGCTGGGTTCTGTTTCAAAACATGCAAAATGACCCCCGCTTTTCTCTGTCAGGCTGATCAACACACAAATGGAAAAACGCCCCACACAATGCTTGGTTATTCACTTCATTCTCAGTTTAATCGTAAATTCTGGATTCTAAAAAAGGATTCTGTAAAAGAAAATTATGTAGAATGATGGAACCGTTTTTCAAATAAAAATAAAAAAAATTGAAAAAAGATATCAAAAATATTTTTGGGTGTATTTATTTTTGGGTCTGTACGAAAAGCTGTATATGCCAAATGTGACTTAAAAAAGAAATTTGTAATTTAGAGCCTTGAAATTGGGCCTCTGCTCCTTCATAAGCCCGTCATCGCGACTTTTCTCCATTAAGCCTAGCGATGTTCTTATCAGTGTTGTACAGAGATGCAAGGATTTCTCAAACATGCAGGAAAGAATCAAAGTAACACTCCAGGTTTGGTTTTGATGAGGGAATAAAATGACATGATGTGAAGCTAAAAAAAGTCAATTTTACACAACACGCCACCTTTAACACTAGTTTTGGTTGGATAAAGCAGTAAATATCTAACATTTGGAATATCCCAAAATTCAAATATACTACAAATTTATTCGAAAAAGCTTTTTAAACTTAAATGGCAAGATACTTCCTACACTATGTTTTGTCTTAGTGTGCTCAGAGTAATGTGTTGATTTAGAGTTTTTTCCAACACATACATGTTAGACAAACTTTTGAACTCAGTTCATCTTTTTAATAACTGACTGAAGGTCTATATTGCATCATGACTCCAACTTGGAGAGTGAATGGTCCAAATGCCTCAATATATGAACAGATACTTAGAACAAATCAATGTGTGGATGTGCCATAACTTTCTCCAGCTGAACACAACTGAAGTTATCTTTGGATCTAAAGAGGAACGATCTAGAGTCAGCATACAGCTTCAGTTATCACAGCTGGAAACCAGCAAACAGGCTGGAAATCTGGGTGCAGTGATGAACTCTGACCAGAACCATGACAGTCACATGAAGACAGTTACAAATTCAGCCTTCTATCACCTGAAGAACCAGAACCAAAGATGGAGAACAATTCAACATCTATGCTAAACAAATCTGGAACAAACTTCCAGAAAACTACAAAGCAGCTGAAACACTGATGTGAGCTGAAACGCCACCATTTAGAGTCGCCTTTGATTCCTAGTAATCAGAATACTGATTAACATATTAGATGTGTATTTGCTTTATGATTTTAATGATGCTTGACAGAACGCCATGTTTATTGCTTGCATCATAATTGGTGACTGTATGATGTTTTACGGTGTAAAGCACTTTGATCTTCATTGTTGCTGAAATGTGCCGTACAAATGCACTTGACTCTGAGCCTCAAACTAACATGACACTTGCTGATAGTAAGCATTAATAAACATCTTTGAAAAAAACAACCAAAAAAAGACGCTTGCACTGTATTTAAACCCTAAACATCCTTCGAAACGATGCATTTTGAGCTTCCATTGTTAGCTTTCATCGCCTGCCACGGCAAGGTTTTAGTTCTGCTTCTGCAGCTTTCGTGGTACATTAAGGGGTCAAGGGTCAAAACGACGAGGACTGCAGGGCAGGCTGAATTTCACGTGGCATTCAGTGCGTGCAACCAGGCACGGAAGCGCAGATAACTTTGGAATGAATGAAAAGCATGATAGCATTGACTTTTTATTCTTTGAGCCTACACACTCAGACATGAGAGCCTCTGAATTGTAATAGATTCCTGCATATTTGTGCTTTTAAGCCCCACTGTGACTGTTTTCACATCTGCTATCGCTGTCTGCTTTGAGGGATAAAAATCTAGTCGCTCTGCGGTAGTTAAAAAAAAAATACGACATTGTAAAAAAATATGTGACAGTGTGTAATATATGACAATCATAAGACAGTAAAAGCAAGTTTCTTATAGTGGCTCATAGCCCTTGAATAGACTCTCAAAAGCGTTGAAGGATGTTTCAGAGATTGATTTGTGTGCGGCCGACGGTAGAATACGTAATAAATCTCAAAACCCAAAGTCTGTCGCTTAGTTATCCTCCACGTCTCTCCTGGCTGATCCAAAAGGGGCATAAACAGAAGGATATGTAAGGTTTCTGTCATGTAAAAATCACGCATGGGTGTGCATTTAATTCTATTTTGTTCCTCTGGGCAAAGTAGAATGTTGACTTTCCACAATGCGTTGGGCATACTTAAGAAAAACACACATATTTTAAAGCATTTGTGTGTTATTTTATTGAATTGTGAAAGTCTAGGTGACCTTTCACAATTAAAGGAGTAAACTTTTGTAGAAACGTCTCAAAAAACGTGGAATTTTACCTGTGGAGTTGAAGTCAAACCGGAGTGGAAATGTGAGTGGAAATAATCGGTGCCTTTTCCTTTTTGTGTTCAATGTCCCTTTTTACAGGCAGAGCACTTTTACTTGAACGTTTTTACTGCCTTTAAAATAACACACCGGTTTTGATTATAACATTCTAAGGTATAATCTTTCCTCTCTCTTAAGAGATTTTGGTGCATAGAGAGAGTCCAAGTGTAAACTGTGTCATTGAGGGTGAACACAATAAAAACATGCATTTTCTGCAGCGCTGCTCATTGAAAAGGCGCAACAGTATTGATGTGTTGAAGGAAATATGCAGACAGTAGGGACATTTATTGATATTCTAATCTACACAATTCATTGCATTAGGGAATAAATTCGGCAATATTTAAATTAAATATTTGTAAGAGCAAGTACGTATTTTGCTTTTACTACAGTATATATTTGTCTGCCTATTTGCAGTAGTTACCAGCAGTCAATTTCTTTATTTTTTTTGTACTTTAAATGCTTTTTTCTACTAAGTGAATTACCAGAAAAGAGCAGAAACATTTTCAGCTCACTACGTCTAACGGTTTTTGAGATTTTGGTGGGTAGGTGTACCTAACCACAAACCCACCTTTCAATAGAAAAAGATGCCGGGTTTTTGAAAGCCGATTACTTAAAAAATAAATCAATTTGACACTTATTTGTAATCACATTTTTTAAATATATATAAATCATATTACAAAGCAAAAAAAAAATGCACAGTATAAATAGCTTACTTTTAAAACAAAGGTTCTTTAAAAAATTGTCATTTTGAAAAGTAAAACAAATTTCCATATTGACCCTAACAGGAGATATGGCATTTTTGGGATACCATATTAAACCAAGTCCCTAAAGCGATTTTTCCAGCCTGCAGTGTGGTCTTAACAGGCTCCATTTTTTGTAGGGTTTTGGGTTTGTTTAATAAAGATTTATTAGGCCGCAAAAATCCTTCAAAAACTAATTTGACTGACAGGGAAAAAAATTCGAAAATAGACAAAATTGAGTATTTTTTTGACCACTCACCAAATTAGTATTTTTCATTGGATTCCAATAAAACTTCTCTATTACAGGTACATTATGCTGCTGAATAACATAAATTCATCCATTTTTGGCCATCCTCAATAGTTTCCTTGATATTGCTGGTAGAAAATAGGGATTTTGGGGGCAAACGTTTGGTTTGCTCCAAAACGTTTGCTGAACTTTTACTTAAGTGAAGTGTCTGAGTAAATTCCCCACCTATCCCTTTATATACATTTTACCACAAATGATGTGGCGTCTCAATCGGCTGACGATGACTTTCGCCGTTTGTGTCGTTTTAGACCAATCAGATCCATCTGTTCTGAGAGCTTCGGCGCGGCGGAAGCCGTTAAGGGCTTCACATAATCAAGTGGCAGGACGTCTCTGGGAGTCGTCAGGATTTCCCATCTGGTCCCATCAGTAATGAACTCTTCGTTACATTCTTTGGATTAAACCGGCGGCAGCGCCGACTCCAGAAGACCTTTATTTTATTTTATTTTACCATTTCACAAACTGCTTGCGACACTTTGCGTCGCTTTGCTTCGGTTTTAACTGCAGGGCTATAAAGGCGGCGCGCGATGATGAGAGGGCAAATCGCACCGTCAGAAGTCAGAGTCCATTAGTGCCTCGGCATTAGTGGAATCCATCGACCATAAAGAGCTAATGGTAGCTCGTACCCTGCCAGCAATTTGCACGGGGGAGGTCGTGGCATCGACAAAAAGAAAAAGAAAAAAGAAAAGAAAAGAAAAGGCCATAGACAGCCATCTGGAGCCGCGGCCCAAATGGCAGAGTTCTGGATGTCCCATTAGCGCCGACTGAACCAATCAACATCACATGAGTAGCCCACTCAGAGCAGGCAGCTGACAGAAGCTCGTTCCAAGGCTCGGCCGGTCCGTCTCATCCCAGCTGTAACTTCCTTGTCACTTTCTCTAGCACTCTAATTAAAATGGCTGGATTTTTGTTGGCTTTTTTTTTCTCCTGCCGCACACGGATTTGCTGTGTCAGTTACAAAAACATATGATAAAATATTTCTGATATATTGTCATGCGTGGCAACTTGACTTCCACTGATGGGGGGGTGGCAGGTTTTATGTTGGTGTGCAAGGTGAAACGGTAAGTAGGTAATCGGCTTACCTGACAGTGTCAGTCATCTGAGATGCTTAATTACGAGAACTTCCTCCTCCAAACTGAGATGTTTGTCTAAAGCATCCATTGGCAGAGTTGCACGTCTCCACAAACCTGTCAGTCAAACCGCCTTCGATGCTCATTTTTGCTCAAAATGCCATATTTTAATACAAATTACATGACCTTTCTTTTGCTGATTGAAAAGACATTTTGTGCAATTATAACAAAAGAGAAATACAACCAGGTTACGTTTGCATTTGTCACATAGCAACCACAATTTAAATTTTTGGGATTGCTGAGGTAAAGTGTAGGGTATGTTTTTGTTAGAAAAATCTTAAAAGTGTGGCGTGCACATGCATGTAGCTCTTTTTTTACCCTCTTACCAATGAAATGGTTTAGGAGTCCTCCAAACCTTTCCCTCCCCCAACACCATTAGCTTCTCGGTTGGGACTCTCTTTTGCTAAAAGAAAATCTGTAAAGAAACATTAGCTTTCAGAATGTTTTGTTTTTCTAACTTTTGTTGACTTTTCGATCATTATTACATTCATTTAGCATAAATACTGCCTCAGACTTTCTGATTTTAGTTAGAAAATGCCTTTGTAACCGTATTCCAGCAGTCAGAAAGGTTCACTATAAGTTATTTGTTTTGTCTGCAGGCCACGTAATAATTAGGTTAGCGAAATTGAGCTCGACTTCTTAGAGATTTGTGGCTTAATCCCAGTTAATTCATCATTTAACAAGGTTGGGAAATGCGTCCCTTCAAAAAGCCAGTTTGCTTTGGAAAGCTTTTCTTTCCTTATTGTATAAAATTATCCTTCACTTGAAAACTACTTTTCAGTATTTTCTTGGGTTAATTTTAAGGGGGAAAAAATGAATCGTTTGATGATCTCAAACATGTCAATGTAACAATATGAAGAAATGAATCTAAGCAAACAGACACAGCTACAATGGAACGGCTAAAACCAAAGTAGTCCAGATCTAAACAAAGTTAAATTAAGAATATTTTGGCAAAATCTGATCCTCAAAGTTGCTTTTTGATCAATCAGACTGAGCTCCAGATTTTTTCCTATGAAAAATAAACAGAGTTGCAACTTTAACTGTAGAGCCAAGTTCTGTTTAATACAAAACATTAAGTCGAGGGACTGAAAACATATTTTCACATTTTTCAACCCCCGCCCCAAAAAAAAAATAATTAAAACCATGGATTAAGCTTCTTTTTATTTCACTACATTGTGTTGGTATATCACAAAAAAAAAAAAAAATGACAGTGGCAATTACGTAAGAAATTATTTTTCATTTTAATTGACACCTCCATTTTCTGTTTTACGTCATTGGTGTAAATAAATAACTAAAGAAAAAAATATTAAGAAAAATTCAATTTAACGTCACAATCAGCCTGGTAATTCTCATGGCTTCATCAGCCGAACGCTGAACACTCTGCGATTTGGTCAGTGCAACGCGGGTGAAGACTTTTGCCACAACTGATCGAAAGACAAGTTATCAAGAAAGTTTAATGTTGGATTGGAGGATTTTGTAAGAGAATCTTCCAGGCGATCTGCAAGGAGTTGTTTTTTTTATTTTTTTTTACTGACTTCGAAGAATTTTTCAAATAGTTGCCATTAGATGTAGCTACACCTTAAATGTATATTGCAGAAATACTAACTTCAACTTTCCCACATTTTGTCACGTTACAATGACAAACTGTTAGGATTTTATGCAAAAGGTAAACATAAAGTAGCGCAAAAAGAAAAAGTCTAATCTAACACTGTAAAGGGGTCATAGGTTTAGATTTTTATTTGCAATCAAAAATGAAGCCTTGGCGAAAATTCAAGCTGGAAGACTCGACCCAGCTTCTCCGCATCAACTAATCACCACGCCTCCGTCGCAACCAATCAGGACCGGAGTACGGCGGGGCCCCAGCCAATCGCTGCCCTAGGTCGCTTTCAAGTGTCCAAGCCGTCTCGGTGCCTCCTGCTTGCCAGCCGTGCTTCGTCCCGCCTCCTCCCCATCTCCACCTCCATCCTGATGGACGTCCTCCAGGATCCTTCCGCGCTCCCATCTCCAGGCTCCACCACCAGGGTCGGTCCCGGGGGGAAGACTACTCCGAGCTCACCCGAGCCGTCCTCCTGCTCGCGGTGATCCTCCACACACAGTCTTCTGCCGGGTCCGAGCGCCAAAAGACATTGTACATTAAAATCTTCTTACTGCTATTTTCTCCTCCGTGTGAGTCTCTCCAGATTGAAATGATTTCTATACCACGTCACGTGTTGGTTTTCGATTCATTACTATGCCATACTCTGTCTTAGTTTACATTAGGAAATCCCAAATGAGTTAGACTGTATTTTATGGTTATAGGGGCGTAATTGCTTTTGCAGGGTACTGTGTTTATTATGTTTTGTACTTATTAGTCCCTCTAGGAAGCTGTGATGACGCGATCGCAGCTTTTAATCATTTGAAATTTTGAGACGACTTGCAACTTTTTCCCCAAATCTGGCCAATGACCTTGATGTTTTCTGTATTACCTTATTTTCTGACCAATCAATTGAACCCTCTTCTCTTTAAAAACTTCAGCTCTCTCTGAAATCAGGAAGTCATCACAACATGGCTCCTCTATTAACCCTTTATCAATGTTTTTACCAGCGTTTCACTGAGAAGTAGCTCCTATAATGAGCTCAGCAGATATGCAGTTCCACCAAGTATTTGCTAATTGATGCTGGCTAGTGAGGCGGAAACTGTAAATCTTAAAAAAGACAATTTTAGGTAATACTGCCCCTTTAAATGAGCTGAGGAGCCCCTAGAGGACCTGACTTATGTAAATATTAAACATAAAAATATACTGAAATGTGAAGCCCCGACCTCCAACAGTGGCATGACAGAGAGGGTAGCTAATAGATGTGTAGCGCGGAAAGTTGTGCACATCTGCATCCGAAACACTGACAACTTTACATTTCTAGTCATTGCTATGAACGAGGGTGATGGGTATCGTACGTTTGACAGCTTGCAATATTAGCCTTGCAGTCAAAATACCTCAGTTTTACTCATTCACAATGGGGCTGTGAGGAAAAAGTGAAGACGCTACGGGGGCTGGCGTCGAGAGCAAGGCGCGTACAGTGGAAGCAGTGCAGAGCTTTTCAGTGTTGCATTTTCTCTTGGCTGCGTGTGAGGCCTTATTACGGCAGCAGAAGCCAGGAATCCGTAATCCACAGGGGTCTCAGTGGGAAGGAAAAAGCTTCTTGAACAATCCCCCGTTCTGGGAGCCTGTGGTGAAATCCAGCGATCAGTCAACCCTGAGCCTCTGAGCCTCCTGAGGGCCTGGGACTCAGGCCAGTGTTTTCCAACGGCTCCGCGCACCGCGGAGAGAGAGAGAGAAAGAGAGGAAGTGGAAAGCGACAAGGGGGTGCAATAAGAGATGACAGAGATGCAGCGAAAAAAAAATAAAATAAAAAAAGGAGAGAAACTGACAGCCAAAGAGTCTGCTGGGGGAGAAAAACACTATAACTCAGATACATAAAAAAAAAGAAAGAAAGGAAAAAAGGCTCAGGATTGGTGCATTCAGAGCTGAGTTACAGTGCTGGCAGAACACATGGGTGGGTGGTGATTTCGCATCAAGCCTACACACACACACACACACACACACACACACACACACACATGCACCCCGACATGTCCTGAAAAAGTACGTATGAGGCCAATACGGGCTGTATGTGGAAAGTGAAGCAAAACCACTTTTCGGATGTGATCTGTGGGTATCATCGGAGGCCAACAGGAGGCCCCGGCGAGTCGTCTTCCTCGTTTTGAAGCGCTGATTTAGGAGCCATTCATTCTGCGGCTCCTCCTCTGTCACTGTAGGAGGTTGTGTTGTTGAAATGTGAATGGACTGCCAAACGGTTTTACTCAGTGGAAGAACGAGGAAGGCAGCTTCTTCACAACCAGAAGCAGAATCTTAAAAACATTCCTACCTCCAGAGTTTACAATCACAAACATCATGGGATACGTTTGGACTTGGATGTAAGATAAGGTTGTGGATAATTAAACGGAAGCTCAACCATATTTTGTTTCCCAGACTGATAATAAATAAAAATCTGTGTGTGATTTGGTGCTCAGCCCGCCGGAGTCGGTAGGACCGTCTTTCGCGCCGTCTTTTGGGCTGTTTCGCAACCAGCTTTGCACATCCAGAGGCTGAAATGTGTTTCCAATTTTAGCAAAAATAGCTCACTGGGTTGGATGGAGCAATAAAGGGAGCAATTAATTTGAAATGTTAAAGAATAAGCTGAATGTAGATCTGAACGTTGAGTAAGCCATTCTAACTAGATAGCGTTTTCATTTGCCATAAAATTGCGCAAATTACAAAAAGAAATGCGGCAATTTGGAAAAAAGTTTTTTTAGATATATGAACAATTTTTGCGCTAGTGGTGGATTTTTCCAGCCGTATCTCGAAAGAGACGTAGTTCGCAAAACCTCAATTGGAGAAATGTTTTATCACATCACAGGAGTCACGTGATCAACAGCTGGATGTTACTACTGGCGAAAACCACAAAGAAGACGACAGGAAGTGGTAGGAGGATGATGGGAGGATGATGGGGTGTTTTTGTTTTTGTCAGACAATCTGCAGCTGGCTCCACCAGAGCTCTTACAGCATCACAGTTCAGAAGAAGCTGTGTGTCATTCCGAGGTGTTGAATCCAAAGCCCTTCCGTAAAATTGGCAGCTACAATTTCCCTAAAACGTTGCAAACGTAGCCGCTGCCAAGGACAAAGGGTTTCTCACTCCAACGCCTTAATAAGACGCCAACGTCTCCTTTGATTGGCTGATAGATGATGCCATGGCTGAATTATGAAATCTCAAGTAATTGTTTACATCCATGGCTGCTATGATTTTCAATGATCTACCGTGAACAAGCTTATTTTATCGATACATTCTGGCACAACCAGCCCTTTAAGGCTGTTCGTGATCTTGATATGGAGCAAAATAAAAATGAGTTAACTGTTCTTTATCATCCTCGATCAAATCAGAGGATTTGTTGAAAGTGACTTCTTTTTTAATCTCATGACATTAAAAAGTTTTGTAAAACCTGTGACGTTTTGCAGCGTTAACTTTGCTAAGCCTTTTTACTAACAGGTTAAAAATGTGGTTTATAGTACTTTTCTAATGAAAATTATATATGTGTATAAAAAGTCCACACACTGGCATTGGTGTGTTTTCCTGGATTATATACACAGGAATGTTGTGTGTCATTCCCACCACATGTTGCATTTCTTATAAGTCCAAAAAAAATGTCTAACTTTGCTCTCTTCTGATATTTGCCGTGTCAAACTTTCCACAGGACTTCTCACAGCTTTCGTTCAACAACAGATTTCTTCCTTCTCGCCACTCCTCCATAGAGGACAGACTTGTTGGCAGAGTGCACCGTCAACAAATTCCTCCACCTGAACTGTAGCTGCAGCTCCTGCAGAGTTCCCCTGGGCCCGTTGTCTGCTCCTCTGATTAATGCTCCCTCCTGCCCGGCGTGTCGGTTTTAAGGTGGACAGCCACGTCTTTGTGAGTCTGCGGTCGCGAGATTCTCCTTCTGTCACTGGAAGATGGATTGAGCAGCACTCTGGTATAATGTTCAAACAAAGCCGCTTTAAACTTCTCCAACACTTTTTCCCCCCCGACCTGCCGGCTGTGCCTTGGTCTTCGAGATGCAGTTTGATCTCTAATGTTCTCTAACAAACTTTAACAAAACATCTGGATCCATACTGAGACTCTCCACTAATTAGATGATTTTTTAATTTGATCCAGATTAAAGCGGTAGAAAAAAAGATACATGCCACGCTGTTTAAAAACTACATATCGTGAAAGTACTACGGATGAGTCGATCCACTTTTTTCACTTCCGTTACCAATATCTGATGTTTACTATCGGCCGATACCGATCTCGTGCAGAAAATCGGTGCTGAATTGACGGAAACCGTTTTTGTAAATACAGACATAAATGTTCTAAATAATAAGTTTATTTGAGGACTCTGCACCAGTACAGAACACTTACATATGCCAATATACTCGCAAGCTTGGTCAAACATTTGAAAACACCACAACTTTAATTTGTTCAGTTGGTGTAATTAGGCAAAAAGCAGCGAATGTGAAACAAATAAAAAAGAAACTGACAAAAATAATAGCTTGGTTACCTTGTACCCTAACAAGTTAAAATAAACTTTCTTCTTTCAAATGGCTCAGAAAGTTCAACGAGGAATTCTAAATGTAATATAAGATAAATAATAAAGTATGACGTCGCTCAGAGCACAAAGCATAGAATTAGACTGAATAGATCTGCCCTCATGGATCTTTTTATCAATATCGGAGTCGATCTCGGTATGAATATCAGATCGGTGCATCTCTAGTAAATACCAATAAAAAGCATTGAAGTTTGAGGCTGTAATGTGGCAGAGGGGTGGGAAGACTTTTGCAAGCCACTCAGATTCAATACTACTAATGTTTACTGCAAATGTAACTATTCTTTTCAATAATAAACCTAAAATAACCACACAAAAAAAACATCAGTGAGTAATACAAGCCTTTTTTCTTGATTCCATTCCCATGTAACTCAACCTGCTGATCAGGAATTATTTTCACAAGCTTATATTTCCTGCATTTTTTCCCAGGAACTTGGACATTTCTCTCGCTCGCTCTGAGACAAAGAGGCACTTTCTGTTTGTTTATGTAGCGATGATTCCTTCCATGAGTGTTCAGGGAGAAACGCTGAAACACCGAGCGGAAGCTCTCGATACGAGAGCTTTCCCATGGAAACGGTCATAGTGAGACGTGCATTATTCAGACCGTTTCTCTGTGAAAACTCCTCCACCCCTTTGTTTTGTACCTGCTCCCTAGCAAGGGTGTGCAGTCACCAGAGCTCATTTGATCGGCCACCAGAGGGCAGCGCTAAGCGCTCTCTTGACCTCAGCCTCCCTTCACAGCTGTTCTTTGTCGTCCCAGTGCTGCAGCAAAACACACAGCTCCATTCACAAGCGCGCTGCAACTTAGAAACATCTGAAATGTCGTTTTCTTCAGCTGATGCTGGACTGGTTTTGGATGCCAAAACCAGTCCAGCATTAGCTGGACTGGTTTGAGTGGTGCTCAAACCTTCAGACTGAGGCAGCCTCATTTCTCTGTCAGCTACAAAGCAGAGATAGACGCCGCTTTGAATCTCCGCCATCCTCTCAAAAAAAAAAAGAAAAAAAAGAAAAAGCTATTAGGACATCTAAAGTGGAGCAGTTTTATTTTATTATTACTTTGTTTAGTTGTATGTTTCAAAGTGTCTTTTGTGTCTCAACAAGGAGGATGCAGAAAGGAAAGCAGAATATGAAATGGGATTCTTTTTTATTCTCACAGCAGGCATCCTTTGTGTGGGGAAAAAAGGGCATTGTCTCCACATGGTACTGGAGTCTTTAAAAGAAATATCCAGGAAATGTAAACTTAAAGCGTTTTTCCTTTCAAAAATAATTTAAAGCGAACTATATTTTTATCTTTTTATGGCCACAAAATGGGTCAAATGTTTGAAAGAAAACATCATTTGCAGGAAAGTGCAACATACTTTTGTCCATTTTTCTACAGACAAGTTGCATGTTACTTTTGAGCACCTGTACAACAATCATGGGCCCCTTGGGTGCTTCTCTGATTAATGTCACCTTAATCAGAAAGTCATGGTAGGTTTGAAGTTGTGCTACGCCCCCTGTAACATATTCAAAGCTCAGGATATTGTTTCATAACTTAAACTCTGTTTTAAATTTCTCTCTTTTTTTTTTTTACATTCTTATGGAAAAACCTTACACACACAGTCACACACACGTCGACACTCACGCAGACAGATACACTCTCAGTTGGGCAGCGTTTTAATTCTCTTCATCTCTGCTCCAAAGAAACCAGGCAGCCTGAGTCCTATGCAGATTTAAAAATACATTGTCTGCTCTTGTCTTTTGTCGGGATTGTCTGGAACGAGGGTCGTTGGCGAGACAAACGGCCTTAAATGTATGATGAAAAGAATGTGCTACACTACATGTGCAACATCTAATGTTGAAAGCCAAGGTAAATGCTGTGCTAGTGAGTGCAGGAGGTGCTCCAGTATGAAACTTATATAACCCAAGTCTGGCCTAAAGACTAATGAGGTTCTTCCACAACCTTGAGCAAAAGTGGATGGATGGATTAAGTCTTGATGTGAGTATTTTTTTGTTCTTTGTCTGTTCAATGATGCTTTTATCTGTACAGAACTTTGGTTAACTGTCTTTTGTCTTCCAGTCTGTGCCGGTACATGAACTGAGCTTGCCTTGCTATTCGCAGCAAGACACCATGAGATGTGATCAAGCCCTGATCAGCCGTGACGGTACGACCTCTGACAGGTGAAGTGACAAACATCGATTTTCTGTGCCTGATGACGGCGGGGATTTCTCACGCAGCATGTGAACTTTCTGACCTTGAAACTGAAGTGTCAGGAGCAAAGAGAAAAACCTCAAAAAAACAAACCGACAAGTTTGGATTTCAGTGACTTTAGAAAGGATTAGGTTGTTGCAGGTGGATCGCATCCTGTTCACAACTGTAATTATACTGGGAGGATTTCAGTTTGAACTGGTTGGGACTCACTGAATCTGAGAGTCTAAATGAGCATCAATCAATAAGCACTGAAGTGCTCTGAAGTTTCCACAAGACTTTAGTCTTATAAAACCTAATATTTCACTAATATATATATATATTAAAAAAAACCCACAATTTTGCCATTAAAATCACACGTGAATAAGTTTGTTCACTGGATAAGTCGTTAAAAAGTATCGCATCCTGTCGTCTTCTTCGTCTTTTCCGCCAGAAGTGACATCCGGTTGTTGATCACGTGACTCGTGTGACGTGAAAGAAGCTTTTCCACTGCAGTTTTGCAAAACACACTAACTTTGATGCGAACAAAAATCCACCTCATCCTGGCGCAAAAACTTTTTATCAAAAGACGTGAGTTGTTGTTTTTTTTTTCCTAAATTGGCATTGTGCTTTCGCTGCAGTTTCGAAATGTTGCTGAGAAACCAACGCCATAATTCCAGCAAAAATAATTTGTTTGGATTGCAAATTAAATGAATTCCAATCTGAGAAATTAGAGGGGTAATGGGACTTACACTAGGTGGAAACTTGGCGCAGTAAATTGAAGCTGCAGTAAATATTTTGTGTTTTTATATATAATTGTGAAAATATATCACTATGGCCAGACAGTACAAAATTAGACAGATAAAAATCTGTAAAAAAGGAAGAAAAAAACAAAAAACTAGCCACCCTTCCTCCTCCCTGTTGTCCTACTGCCAGCAGCAGAAATGCACCACTTGATCAGAAGCCGGGGATAGGGCCTTAGCGGTGCCAATCATGTTTGTGTATGCACTGCTCACACTGTACGCAGTCTGGCCCTCTGCCACACTGCAGCTGGTTCCCGACACCATAGCCTGCTGCGTATGCGCAAGCCAGTTAGCATTGAAACCGATGACGGTGGATAAGTAGTTCTCCTGTAACAGTAAATTGTTTCCACTACCAAAATTTGCAGCAAACCAGCAATCTTGAGCAGCGAGTACAGAAGCAACGAAGAAGACGGCAGGAAGTGGCATGAGGACGATGGTTTGTGTTTGTTTTTGACAGACAATGTGCAGTTGGCTCCACCAGAGCTCTCACAGCGCCGCACAGTTCATAAAACGTGTGTAAAACGTGTTCAATTTATAACTCCTCTGTAAAATCATAGACTACGATTTCCCTAAAACGTCGCAAACGTAGCCGCTCCCAAGTATAAGAGGTTTGTCGTTCCAATGCCTGAATAAGACGCCAACGTCTCCTCTGATTGGCTAATAGATGATGAGCGCCAGCGCCACAGCTAAATTATGAAAACATCTCTTGTAACTGTTAAGATCCATCGCTGCTTTTTATTCATGTGTGATTTTGATTTAAATTCTGTTTTCTAATTGAAACGCCACAGTTGTGAAATATTTTGACATCAGCAGAATGTGGACAAAGAATTGCCCTCGTCTGTAATGGAAACTCAGCTGCAGACAGAGGGAGACCAACAGGTAGATTCTCACTATGTGTGAGAATCTCTCCTCTCTCCCTCTGCAGGATGGATTTACATTTTGCAATAGTCAGAAACCTCACACTGTTGTGGCTCCATGGGGGGAAAAAAGTGTATAAAAAGAAAAAAGTCTTCATGTTACCCAGAAGTTCTTCAATTATTTACTTTAATTTTCCCAGCTGCTAACGCTAACCTTAGCTCTCACTTTGCCGTTTGTTCTCGTACAGCTCTTTGACTGTTTATTAAGAAATTTCGGATTTATTTTCCAGCTTAAGTGAATAAAAGTCTGCTTGTTGGAGCAAAAAAACAAGAAAGAAAGAAAGAGGTGATTCAGTAAATGAATTTTAATATCCTGCTGATTGTGTAAATCTAGCTTTGCAGAAACAAGAATCTGATGCAGCGCTTCCAGCCCGGTAATATGTTTTAGTAATATGCTGCAGTGCATTACTTATTGATCTCAGGTGAGAGATCAAAGGCGTTTTTCTTCTTCTCCTTCTTCTTCTTTCACTTAGAGACTTTTATAGTCTCAGGCGACCGGCCTAAACTTCCCTCTCTGCACCTGAAGTGGCTCTCAACACTTTTGGAAGTTTTAGATGTTGCTCATGTTTCCAGGGGGGACAGATATTCAAATAACGTCTTCTTGCACAATGTGTGGATGCTGATCGTAGACTTGCATGCAAATCACTTCCATGGACCTTACCACAGGGGCCGTGTTTCATTGGCTGATGCCCATTCTACGTCATAGCACGGCTACCATGTGCGTGGCCGTCTCACAAACACAAGCAAATAGTAAACGCATACTAATGTAGTGCCAGACTACATTGTGGCCTAGCAGACCGGCAGAAAGTTTTCGCATCAACAATCGAAAAAGAAAAGCAATGCATGTTTTGTCTGAGGTCTAAGGGGAGCAGCTGAGTCAACACTACTACGGTGGTCCACCGTTTTTATGTTTGTTTGCTCCTTTCTGCTGAGTCGTTTCGCAAACACTGTTAGCAAGTCAACGCTAGCAGCAGTAAGACATTTTACCGTTAGAAGAC
>CAEFZX010020625.1:0-30846 GCA_903066825.1 Alfaro cultratus
TCGTGTATGACCACGGTCAGGTGATTAAGAACCCCTCCCTGATTGGCCGGGTGGATTTTACAGGTACATGTGAAACCAGCTTCTTCTTCTTCTTCTTCTTCTTCATGCTTCCTTCTCTGCATTTTAGCTACAAGCTAAACACAAGTAATTTTATTCTTTCATGTAAACAAACTGCAGGTCTTCCATTCAGTGCAGACATTATGCTAAATGAAACACGAGTCTCGGACGGCGGGATTTATCGCTGCATGGTCAACAACCCGCCAGACACGGCGGACCCCGGCGTGGGAGAGCTGCTGCTCAGCGTGCTGGGTAGGTGGCTCGCCTGTTGCCTGTTTAATCTGATAAATATTTATTTATTTATTTATTTATTTATTTATTTATTCATTGTCTTTACTGTAATTTGTATGAATATACAATATTTCACTTGTTTATCGACGAAATTTTCATTTGTGAAAAAAAAAGGTATTTATTTGCTCTCATACAGATTTGTGCTTTTTGGTCATATTTAAAGGACTATTTAATTAGACTATTTGTCTAATTTAATATTTAAATTAAAGTAATTTAAATATCAAAGAAAGATAATTAACTAAACATAAAATAGAAAATTAAAATGACTTTGATTTATTAATGGGAAAAGCATTCAAAGAAGCCTTGTCTTGTGTGAAATTAGAACTGCCCCCAAAACTATATATATATATATATATATATATATATATATATATATATATAGATTACTCAAAGAGGCAACAAAATATATTTAAAATCAAACACATTAGACGGCTTTCAAGCTAGAGCATCCTGTCAGGCTTCAACCTCTTAATTAGATTTTAGTTCAAACTTTAACTATGCCACTTCCAAACCTTCATGTTTGCATTTCTTGAAGTCAGACTTGATGATGCAATTTGAATGCATAACCCAATATATTTACTTTGAACTTTTGGGATGATGCTTGCAGAGCCACCTTCACTGCCTGTGTGCGAGTGGGACGGAGCGATTGACGTGGGCGGAAGCGTGAGGCTGTCCTGCTTTGTGGAAGAGGGCGTCCCCACCCCAGAAATCCGCTGGGAGAAAGTGAACCCCGAGCAAATTTCACTTCCAATCAACATGGATGGTCAGTATCCTACTCTTGTGGTAAGAAAAATAGTGGCAAAAAAAAAAAAATCCACACCACACAAAACCAATCTTGGATTGTCAATTCGCTTACTTGAAAATAGTGAAACTATTCTGATGAAGCTGTTTGTGTAAAAGTAGAAACTGTTCTTCTGTGAGACTCCAAGGCTGTGTGTGCATCGTTACAAGGATCTAGACATGTACGTAGGACTTCATACCGTGAATGAACAACATGAAACCACTAAATAGGGGCTATATTTATAAAAGTTGACATACACCAACATTACCACGCCTTTAAGCAATTTGTGAAACTCAGATGATGATGTAAGCGTCTGATTAATTCACGACATTTCAGTTAAATGGAGACAAGACCTAAAACACTCTGGCTGTTTGTGTGACATCACTGAAAGGTTAAACCTCCCAATATATCTGGAAAGACAAATGTTGGTCACCAGAGGTCTGGATCATCTGCTTCCACAATTATCTGTTATACAAGATAAACATATTTTGATGTGAAATGTACAAATGAACCCCATGAAAGAAAAAGCAAAAAAGATTTTTTGAAGATCTGGGCTGCGGCTGATAAGACTATCAATATCCAATGAAAAGATATGGCGCACAAATGGGTATCCAAGCACAGTTATCAAAGGGCTTTTGTCAACAAACTCAATGGTTTTTAGTGGCTATCAATTACAAAGCCCTGATCTTAATCATATTGAAAATTTGTGGGCAGAGCTGAAAATTACATCAAACTATTTGTCTAAGGACACCGAAAACTTTAATCCTACTTATGCAGAAAGCAAATGCTGAATAAATGTATGTCAACATCTGAATTTAAATTTATTTATAAAAAAAATAGAAATAAAAAATGTGTAACACTTTATTTGAAGGGGTATTCACAAGACTGATATGACACTGTCATGAACATGAAGGAGTTTCATGAATGTTTCACTGTTGTCATGGAATGTCATTTGGTACATAATGAAACTTTTAATGCAATTTTTCATTAAAACTTGCATTAAAAGTCCAGTAAAAATGCCAGTTTTGGATAAAAATGTCATTATGTATCAAATGACACTTCATCATGACAACATTCATGAAGACTCCTTCATGTTGATGACAGCGTCATGTCAGTCTTATGCACATCTCTTCAAATAAAGCATTGCGGTTTAGTCTTACTTAATGTCAGGGAGAAAAACAGAATGTAAACATCTGATTTCACCTGTATTTATTGTGTATCCAGCTAAATCGTTGCATTGTCAGCCATGCAACTCTTTCAATAACAGCCCTATTCATTAGATTAAGAGTTTTCAGTCTATTTCCACATCAAAACATGTTGGCGTTATTGTAATTCCTGTCCTCTTTTCAGTGTCTTCACTGCTTCTCTCGTCTCAGGTGAGCTGTCAGGCTCAGTCCAGATTGTCAACGTGTCGTCTCAGACGTCCGGCTTGTATCGCTGCTCGGCCACTAACGTCCTGGGAACTGAAAACTGCTACATCAACTTGGCCATTTACAACAGTGAGGGTCTGTTTCACCACCGCCACGCCTCTTTTGGTTTGTGCGAGTCGTTCTGATCGGAGCCGTTTTGTGCACCGCAGCGGCTCCAGGCGGCCCCTCAGGCGTCCTGCCAGGCGTGCTGCTCACTCTGGTGATGGCTTTGGTGCTGCTGGCTCTGCTGGTCATCATCCTGTGGCTGCATCGCACGGGGCAGGACGGGAGGAGCAGGAGGAGGAGGGACAGGAAGGCAGAGGAAGAGGAGTGTTACAACGAGATACGCTACACTCCATCCCTGATGAAGCGCTCCTTTGTCTGAAGTCTCAGCATCAGGTATTAAAATGAAGGACTTGTTCAGCTTTGCTTCTGCTCTTCTCACGGCTGTACTGCCAGACTTATTGTGAAATAAAAAAAATATCCAAGTTCTTATAGTTTATTTTAGTTTCAGAGTTTTTCTTTCCCCATTTGCCTTCAAAACTAAATGATTATAATCAGATATAAACGTAATTAAAAAATATTGAGCTTCATTTCTCCTTCAGGGTTTTCCTTTTCAAGAATTTTTTCAATGAAAAATGTTTCATTTTTTTCAACTATCAAAATAAACTGTACACTTTTTTTGTTTTCTGCCTGCCTACAGAAGCAATCGTGGGTCTTTGTTGGATGTAAGCTGGATGCCATCGTCTCATGTTCTTTATAAGTGCAGGGTTTCAGCTTAATAATGTTGTATTCCCTTTATCTATTGAATCTCAGGTACATTTTTGCAGTATGTTTTTTCTTTTTTTTTGTTGAATTTTATCAGTGTATTTTTGGATAAGTTTGCAAAAATTGTATTTCTCCCTTAAGTTCAAACCTTTTCTTCAGTCGAAAGACCTTGAAAAGCATTTAGTGTTCATGCTTTAATCGCCTCTGGACTCGACTGCATCAGTTTTCACTAAATTAGCATCTCTGTCAGCTTCAGTTGCAGCAGGATGATTGTAAATGGAAGGCCTCATCGCATCACTCTAATTTAATCTAATGTGCAATGTCTGTTTTTATATCAAAAGTTTTTTAAACTGGCATTGAATTTATGTTCAGTTTCAGGAACATCTGGGTTTTTCCCATTACAGTATCTGATTGTTAAACTATTAATATTTTTAATTTTTTCAAATTTAATTATACAGCAAAGGCCACTAAAAATGGTGTAAATGAAAAACCATTTTTCATTTCAAGCTTCTTTTCCCTTCACAAATAATTCTTTGCTAGTCCATCTGATAATGAAACACTTGATTTTGAAGCTCACATGGTGCCAATACAGTTAAAAGGCAATGAATTTCCAATCCATAACAAATTTAAACTGACAAAAAGTCAAGGTATCCAAGATTAAAACAGCATTAAAAAAAATAAAAAATAACTCCAACAAGTTTGCAAAGAAAGACAAAAACTTTTATTTAAATAGAAGGAAAAAAAAAACCACATAAAAAAACTGTACAGAACATTGACTTAAAGTTCTTAAATAAAAGACCACCTTCCCAAAAATGTCTAAAATCAAAAACTGGGATGATGGACGATGAAATCTTGTGCAAAAGAAGTAATAAGTGATTCTTCCCAAACTGCACATTTCAGCTCTTCAGGTTGAGTTAAATCCACAGTCTCACCCTTCCACACATAGTGTCTTTGATGGAGAAGAAAAACCAAAAAACCCAATAATAAAATAGATTTATATTTTAAATATATATTCATATAGCAAACATGCTGTACATAGATCTAGAGATTCAGAAATCCCTTTTGGACACCCAGGTCTGCCTGTTAGCTTGTGCTTTCCTGTCTCCCAACAAAGAAAAAAAAAGAAAAAAAAAAGAAAAGACAGAAAAATTTCCCGTTGCTTTGGATGCTAATTATATATAAAAAAAAAAATTTAAAAAAAAGGTAAAACAGCACTGACTGACAAGTCTGTATTTCCTGAGTTGAGGGTGTTGTTACCAAGTCCTGGGAGAGATGCTGTACAAGGTTCCTCACAGCAAATTTACAAAAATTCTGGGGCTGCTCAAAAGATAAAAAAAAAAAAACTGTAAGGAGCTTAAAGTGGAGCAGAGACAACAGCGAAGAGAGTGATTTCTCAAACGCTATGAAGAATTGTAACACCAGTGTGACCCAGTTTCCAACCCACACATTAAGTGACCTTCATTTTAAAGAGAAACTCTATTTTTAATTTTAAGTGTCAAATTTGCCTCCAATATCCATTTTTCATCCAGAGCCTAATTCAAGCCACCCAACTCAAATAATAAAAAAAGATCCTAAATCCCTCTTAATTTTCTTTCCTCCCCCCAAAATGTTAAATCCTGAGAATGCTTGTCTTCTTTCAAGTTTCCCACAGAGGAAAAATAAATCTGAGAAATTAATTTGTGAGCAAACCAGGATCTGGCGATTAATGCTATGGCACAACGTTACGAACACTGCAGAGAGCTGACAGCTGGGCTCTGCGGCGGGGAGGAGAACATCTGAACGGGCTGCCAGTTTCTTTGTTTTCATGTTTACCTGCAACCCATTAGAACTCGCAGATTTTCAGAGGTAAAAAAGAAGAAAAAAAAAAAAAAAGAAGAAGTGGAAAGGAGAAAAGCTAAATTTGAGTTCTCAGGAATATTTCCAGTCATGCTACAGGCTTAAAGAGACAATTTGTTTATTTGGAAATGGTTTTGTGTGAAGCACTGATGGACAGTAAATTAAACTCTCCTCTGTAATGAGGAAGGCAACAGACGCTCAACATGACATCAGCAGGAAACTTGATTTCAGTCCTAACGTTTCACAAACTTTGAAAGAGTAATTCAAATCACTTTTTGAACAATGATCCAGTTTTTAAAAAAAAAAATGTTCTTGACCAGCTTTCAAGTGAGATTTTTTTAAATTTCTTTAGACCCTTTTCTAAGTTTGGTTTCTCCATTAAAACCTCCCCGAAACTAAGAGGAATGATCCAATATAACTTAAAGAAGTTGGAGATGCAGAAAAAAAAAAAGGGACTGAAATCGGATGATTCTCAATCATGATCAAAGCTCAACAACTACACTCTTCAGTGTAGAGGTGGTTGTTGAGTGAATACGACTAAAAATGAATAAGAAATTAGCATTTAAGTGCAGAGATACAAGAAGCTGCGATATGTTGACACATGACGATTTATTCTCTCGGGCTGCGGGAAAGCGAGAGAGCAACACTTAAAGGGATAACAGGAAGACTGTATGTATAATTGCAAATTTGTCTTAAATACATATTGGGTCTGAAAATGTAAGCAGCCTTGTAGAAACCTAAGTGTGAAAGACCTATTTTCTCTAGAATGTACACACAGATTGGGCTAACTGGTTTTTGCTACATTAGATGCTAATGCCAGTTTAAGTTGTTAACCCAGTAATCATTTTGTTCCCATTTTAAATAAATAAAAATACTGTAATGTTGTCTTTAATCTTTATATAAATAATTATTGACCACTGAAGTCAGAGAGGCTAGGAAAAATATTTTATGAGCAGTTAAAATTAATATTGACAAGCGAGTTAAAAGCTCTGATTAGTCTCAAAATAAGATACATACTGGTCAAAAGTGCTTCCAAAATCACACTTCAAATATGCAAACTATCCCTTTAAACATAACTCTTGGTATTGATGATACATTTTCAGACAAACTGATGGGAGAGAGAGGATGCAATTGACAGAAGGCAAATACGTCAGCACACCACATAGAAAGCCCCACCCATAAAAGATAATCAGTAAGACAACGTTAATCAAATAAATATTTCGCCTTTGCTTTCACCATTTATTCCGCAGTTCCAACTAAAACGCTGGATTTAACTGCGGAGGAAACAGCAGTAGTAGTGGGTACATTAGTAGTAGCAGGGGATGCAGAAGCAGTAGTACAGTAACGGGAGAGGAAGCGCTGCTCCCCACACTGAGCAGCATGAATCCCTGCTATCTGGAGAGTCGACAGCCGGCTGGATCTAACCAGTCAGGCTTTTATTGATCGTTTATCAAAAAAAAAAAAAAAGAAAACTCAGTGTGTTTTCAATCACCGAGGAACTTGGGATTCTTCAAGTAAAAAAACAAACAAAAAACAAACAAACAAAAAAAAAAAGAAAGGACATTCAACCCACTGAAACAAAAAGGTCTGACATTTCTAACCCCCAGTTCATGGGTTTTTAAGCCCCATGCTTTTCAGACAGAGGAGCCTCCGTTTGGCCCATTCCGTCTTCCACATCTCCACCATTCAATTCAGGACTTCTTACAGGCCTAAATAATCTGTAAACTAGCCGTTGGTGCACCGCCCGTCGGTCTGGGTGAGGCAGGATGTTTTTGTTAACTGCTGATCTGGCCATGCTCCTCAGAGGACTGGGTGTAATTTTTGTTTTCCACCACGGAGGCTCCTGAAGTTTGTTAATACGCTCTGTCAGATATCGACGCTTGGCCGCAGGTTCAGTCAGGATGCAGTAAGGGGGGGAACAAAACAAGGCTTTTCATGGTTTCCACACGTCAGGTACAGTAACCTACTGATCTCTTTCTTTTTTCTTTTTTTTTTAATCGATGAAAAAGAAACATGTCACTGCATCTGTCGAGTAAAAGACAGTCAGACAATAGATTCTTGTCTCTGGTATAGAAAAATAAGCACTCCTGAAGTAAAATATCCCTTTTAATTGCACTGGCCTTTTTGGCCTGTCACTTCTGTTACAACCCAAAGGTTGTCCGTAAAAACAAAACAAAAAAAAAAAATAAAAAAAAAAAAGGTAGATGATCAGATCTCATAATGAAACCAGACTTGTGAAGTTGGCTAAATTCACTCCACGATCTGCTGCGCGCTGAGCCGTTCCGGCTGCGGCGGGACGTTTTTGCTCCTAGATTCAGGCGGGGATCGATGGAATGAGTCCCGAAGCGGTTGGAATGCGTCTGGTCAGGGTGGGGCGGACTGGGTCCCACGGTGTGCTTTCGTCGTAGAAAATGTCACCAGTGCAAAAGTCAGCGGAGTTGATCAAGTAAAGGCAGCTCTGTGGATTCCTCTTTTGAAGGGGGAGTGTCCGCTGAAGCCAGCAGAGTCGGATCCAGCGTCTGAGTGGCTCCGAGCGGGTCGTGTGTGATACCGGCTTCCTGCAGTGGCGCTGAAGGAGGAGGAGGCTGAGAGATAATAATAATAAATAATTATTAAAAAAAACAAACAAAAAAACAAAAAAACTACAAAGGAAAGTCTAATTAAAGTGTCTTCCCTGACCAAAAAGGCAAAGAAAAAAAAATTAATGAACAAGCTGCAGATGTTGAGTCATCCTCCTTAATGAGCCACGTGATCCCAGATGGTGTAAATACTGTCAAACATGCAGCTCTTCATACCTTTCAATATGTCTCTTTGTCCTTCAACCAAACTTCAACCAGACAAGATTTTGCATGTTTATACCTTTTAAAACATTCTACTTTTTCTAAAATAAAATAATAATAATAAAAAAACAATCCTTTAAAAATTTTAGTGGGAAGCTTTCAAATAGTTCAGACACTTGAAGACTAATAACCTCAGTGAGAAACTCCAATCAAAGGTGGGACAGAGTTTGACTGTAATTATTCAGGCTTTATAAAAATAACAGTTTCTGTTCTGCAAATATTTTTGGCCTTTTTCCCCCACTTAAAACTGGTAACTTCACCCACTCTGCTGCTCAGCTGAGCTCCTGTATTCCAAAACTACTCCACCACTTTTAATGCTGGAGTAATCCTGCATTAAAACTTAGGAAAATCTCTCCTCTTTCACATGATGTGGCATTCAAATACCAGTGCTTTAGGGATTTTTAACCACCATCTACAGAAGCAAGGAAATCACAGCCACCTTTCCATGAAGCCTAATATAAAAATATGACTTTTTCTTCACAGCTGAAATAGTACCAGAAGGAAAACACAAACTATATGTATACTGTGATGGAAATCAAGTGAAAAAGCTAGTAGTTAGAAATCTAATGCCTGTTTCACACTGCAAAAATGATCAGACTTTCAAACGTTGGGAGGCTACACATGATAACAGGTTTTGTATAGTGTCTTTAGTTTTCCATTGAACAGAAGCTCAGAGTAAACAAAGATGGCGTGACGAGCTGTCTGCCTACCTGTGTGCGTATCGTCTGTACCGGCCCTCCTTCAATCTCCATGGCGGCCGGCCCGTTAAAGCCCTTCCTGCCTGAAAAGCTCCACTTGCCAAAGTGGCTCTCGTAGTGCAGGCCGCTCCTGTGGCTCAACCTGTGGCCCGAGTTCTCCAGTAGGGCTGCCGGGCAGAAGCGCTCAGGGGCAGGCAGAGGCGGCGGAACCATGGAGCTGCTAAAGGAGAGCTGGGAGCTGGAGAGCTGCTGGCCCAGAAGCCCCTGGATGGAGGACGTCCGCTGCAGAGAGGACAGCAGGCCAGCCTCCATCCTGCTCTCCGATTGGCTGAGCAGAGCCAATGGGAGAGGCTGGGGGTGGTGGGGCCAGCTCTGGGTTGGGCCTGCAGGGTTGTCTGTACCTGAAACGCAAGACCAGCCTTAAAATGGCTCCTTAATAGGGACAAACCGATCCACTTTTTTCACTTGCGATACCAATACCGATATCTGAGGTCTAATGCTGGCTGATCCGAAACAGAAAAACAATGCAAAATTGACTTAAAACTTTTCCTTTTTTTTATAAGCACTGACATAAATGTACTAAATTACAACTCTGCACCAGTGCAGCAGTTAAATACACCAAAAGCTTCACAAGCTTGGTCAAACATGTAAAAATAACACAACTTCAATGTTATTCAGTCAGTGCAATAAGGAGCCTTAACAGCTAATGTAAAATAAATAATAATGAAACTGAAAAAAACAAAGGTTGACCACTGTTGTCAAACATGGAAAAATAAACGGGAAGAAATCTTTCAAATGGTCCAGAAAGTGCAAATAAATATTAAAACATGATGTCACTTAGAGAACAAATCATAGAATTAGACTGAATAGATCTGCCTCATGGATTGGCCACATTGTCACCAAGACCTGATCTAGACGTTTTTTAACATTTCAATATTGGTGCATATCTACTTCTTAAATATGGAAGAAAACATGACAACGCAACACCTTTGATCTCCTTTTTAATTAGTAATCAGATCCTTTTTTTAAATGATATGAAATAAACAAAAGGTCTCTACCCATGGAGGGCTGGACAGTGGTGATGTGCGGATGGGGCAGGCCGGAGGCAGGCGTACTCTGCGTGGTGTGAATAGCTGGGTTAGTGGAGATGGAAGTGGAGCCTCCTCCGCAGTCTGAATCCTCGATGTTTCCGCCACTGTTACAGCCAGCGCCGCAGCCTTTCTGCAACCTGCAGGGAGACATGTTGCAGTCACAAAAAGATCAGAATCTACACTGAAAGAACCGACTGAAAAAAGAAAAAAAACATACCGATCCCAGCTACTGATGAGCCATGTGTAGATATTGTGTGGGCTGACCGGGCCGCCCCACACCGACCGGAGCTGGCCGTGACCCCCGGCGTACGAGGTGGTGAGCGGGGACACGTATATCGGGTAACCGATAGGCTGATCGCAGGAGGAGTTGATCATATTCCTCAGGGCCTGTTTGGCGTTCTGAATACTCCCTCGCTCTGGGTTACGGTTACGCAGGAAAACCAGCTCCTGCTGTTGGCCGGCCCACAGCCCACGTACACATTCTCTGTTCACCTAAGGGCACAAAGTTGAAAGAAAAAAAAGATAATTTTTCATATTTTAAACATCCAGAATCTACAGTTCTTAGATATTTTTCTTATAACATAATTGCATGTTTCAACACTCAACCTCCCAGAGTTACCAGACCTTTACGTTCACCACTAGAATACTAAATTCATAGAAATCCACTGCAAATATTTAATAGCGGGTTAGCTTTTACTACTTTAACGTAATGTGCAAAAAGAAGAACCTGAAAAGTAGAAGAAAGGATACAAAGAGGGAAGAAAGGAACAAACAGGGAAGAAATGCAGCTAGGACACAAAGATGCCAAGACAGACATAATGAAAGAAAGAAGCAACAACCCAAAGACAGAGCACAAGAAGGAAAGAAGGAACCACAGGGATAAGAAAAGAAAGTCAGAAACAAAAAGGGAAGAAATTACAGAAGGAAAAAACATTTAGACATTGGGACATACAAAGTCTGGTAATAAAATAATTTTCCCACACTTTGCTTTTTCCAAACCTAGAAATGCCCAAGTCCAATTCTATACTTTTACATATTATAAATACATGTTTAATTAATGTTTAATTAGAAACATTACAGATTTGTTAAAAACAGTAATGAAACTAAAAATTAGAAATTTCTACACAACAAAGACCTTGATGACTCTGAAGCTGAGGAATCTCTTGTTGAGCATGATGATCTTGTACTCGTCGCTGCCATCGTCCATAATGTGTCGCAGTGCCAGCAGTGACGGCATGTTGGCCAGGATGGCGCTGCGCCACACCGGGTCACCTTCATGGGAAATCAGCATCTTTTCTTCGTTGCCAGTTATTGCATCATACAGAACCATCGGATCCTCATACTCATCTGGAGAAGTAAAATGATCCTACAGGGAAAAAAAGCAACAGCAGTGACGAAAAAACACCCAAACGTAATTAGTTGTTTTTTTTGTTTTCAGTGATGTTACCTGATGCAGTTTGAGGGACATTCGAACTCCTGGCGCCACAACTCGATTCAGCAGGTCCATGTCTGCAAACACCCACTCATCCCTGGGCGACGTGATGCGGAAATCTCCTTTGAAGAGCGCATGCAGGCCGTAGAGGAACGGCTCCAAACTGTCACAGTTAAAAATTTTAATATTTCATTACATGGGGAGTAGTAACAGTATAACACTTCGATGTATTTTACAAAAGTAATAAGTCTAGACAATGTAAATAGATGCAAATCTTTTGGGATTCGTCTCTACCTGTTTTTGCATATCTAGAAACTGAATAAAAAAATTTTCTGCTAGATAGCTCAAATTCAGACTGAATGGAGAGTCTGAACTACAATTTTAGATTTTACATGGACTTTGACTGGGTCATTGAAATACATGCAAATACATTAATTTAAACCACTTAAATTAATGTTTGTTTGATTGTTTAAGGTTGATGTCCTGCTGAAAAGTCGACCTATTAAGCTTTCTTCCAGCATTGCACTGTATTTAGCTCCAGCCATTTCGCCAATGCTTCACTGACTGCTGAAGAACAGCATCCAAACAGAATGATTCCTGCAGGTATAGCGTGTTAAGGAGGATTTGTCATTTTTGAGCTGCTTTTGTGTTCTCTCTAAATGGTTTGTTGCAAACTACAAAGAAAACTTCTCATGGTTTTCTTCTTGCAAATTTCATTGATAAACACAAAGAAAGCCAGGCTTCTTTACATCATCATTATGGTAAACAGTGTGGAATCATAGAGTGCTTAAAATCCCAATAAAATACATTTAAGTATGTGGTTGAAATGTGACATAATGTGAAAGTGGTCTTGCGGTTTTTACCTTGCAGACATGCTGTGAGATGCTGTGCCCAGAGCTCTTCTTCCCAGGATACAAAGGCCAAAACACAGGTTGATGAGTGGGGAATCTCTCTCACAAGTTACTGGCTACAACACCAAAATTAAGTAAAAAAAAAATTAAAACATACAACATTTACAATTTCTTCTTGTTAGTTTTTTTGTCGTCATGTTGTGTCGGGTCTAACCGTTTGGCGCCTGCTGTTGCAGTACTGAATCCAGTCGAGGTAAACCATGCTGAATGAGGAGGGGGTGATGCCCGAGGCTCGGTGGTCGTAGTCCTCGTCGATGTTCAAGTTGAAGGTGGGATCGCTGTCCACGTAGTTGGGGGCAAGGCACGGCCGCAGAGCCTCCTGGATTGCCTCATTTGCCAGCCACTCCTCAAGCTTAGGGGACCGACTCACATAGTAGATGATGCTCTGGTGGCGCAAACATCCAGATTATTTCAATATGAAGCGGTTACATTTAAAACAATGGCTAGAGAGAAATTCTGTGCATGATTAACATGCACAGACTGAATAAATGTACAGAAAGAATATATGTGCATGAGCAGTGCATGTTATTAAAAGCAAGCAATTAACAATATTTGTAAACCTTTGTATAAAGAGAACAAATTGAGAGAAGAGATATGATTGGCCAATAACTGATTCTGGAAAAAGAGAAGCCGTTGCCATGGCACCAGACTACATCAATATAGATGTTCATGCAATGAAGACACAAATTCCTAAAAAAAAATAAAATCTAATGGTGAGTTTTTTCTCCACTGACCAATGTATTAATACAATAAAACCATAAAAATAAAAAACATAAAAACACATCCACTAAGGGAGAGTCCAACAGCACAGAAACTACCTGATGCTGTGTGTTTATTTGGATGAATTTTACACAATAAACTTCTATGTGTTAACAATAGTTATTCTCCAAGTACCTCTTGTTTCATATAATAAAACTTTTAACTTCAAAGTTGTTTCCTTCTGGTCTACAACACGTAACACCTTACATGAGAATCATACAGCTGGTTATCAAGTCAAGAATCCATCACCTAGAAAATAAACCTCCACTGATCAATGTCTTACCTTCACATAATAGGTGATGAGAATCTTGCGCAGGTCGAATACTTGCAACATGGAGGCTGCGTTATTGTCGCTGATACTGTAGCCCTCCAGAACATATTTGGTGGCAGCCACTTCCCAGGCTAGCCAGCGCTGTCCAAACGCAGCGTTGAAGGACAACATCTGTGGCAGATGACCTGGTTCGCAGCAGCAGCAGCCTTCATCCTCCTCCACCCCCTCTGTGATGGCCTCTACCTCCCTCTGCTGACAGTACGTACCTGGGAAGTGTGTGACATATCTCAATCAGCCTCAAAGCCAAAGATGACATTTCTAAGGTTAGAAACTGTAGGACATTACTAAACTTCCAGAAACTTGTAACAAAATAAACAGCTTTTATACTCTGTAAAACATAACAGTGCCAAGAATCTGTGCATAAAATGTAATTTTAAGACAAGATGAAAATATTTTCTACAATCCCCTTCACCCTTCTTTAAAATGAAATTTTTGAAACATTTTCATGAATAAAATTATAAAGTAAAAACTCTCTAGACTGAGACGTGATAGCTATCTGGTAACAGTTGCAGCTTTCAAAGGCTCCATTCATTTGCATCCTAAGCCAGAACTGACCTCTGAACTCCAGTCCACGCAGCTGGAAAGTGACGAGGCCGTTGCCAATCTCGATGATGTGCACCAAAGCGTTGAGGTAGTCCGACGCCAGGATGAAGCAGTCGCCCGTGCTGTAGTTGCCCCAGCGACCGAGAAGCAGGTCGCCACACAGGCTGTGCTGCAGAGAGCGCGTCAGGTGCTCGTAGAAAATCGAGTTCAAGTTGTTGTCGTCGGCGCCTTCAGGGGAAAAGAAGAGATGCTCACCACAAGAGCAACAACACAAAACAATTCAGTGTCTTGCAAAAGTGTTCATACCCCTGGACTTTTTGATGTTTAACCCTTACTCTGATAACCCTAAATACAATGCAGTGCAATCAACTGTCTTCAGAAGTAATTTGTGAATGGAGTCAAATAACACAATTAGTTGACAGTAGTTCCCTCTGGAAGAGCTGCAGAGCTCTGACCTGAATCTGGTAACAGGAGAAATTAGTTGTGGACTTCACAAATCCAGCTTTCATGGAAGAAGTCTCATTTAAAGTCCTACAAGTCATTTAGGGGACAGCAGAGGAAAATGAGATCATACCAAGTGATTTTGTCTAGTTGAGAAAGGATGGTATGGAAACATCCCACAAAAGCAGCAGCTGTACCTTCAGCAAAATAAGCTTTAGAAAGTATAGCAATGGCTAGACACAAATCCAACAAAATGTAAACCTTTAAAAGGAAAGGACAATTACTTTTTGCGCACTTGATTGTATTTTTTTTAGATATTAAAAACCTGACCAAATACATGCAAGAACGCCCCACTTCTGAAATATTCTGAAAAATGTCAAAAACGATATGATTTTTCTTCCACTTAGTTATGTACTAATCTGTGTTGATTTATTAAGTGACACCCTAATAAAATTTTAAAGCTGATATTTGTATGATAAAATGTGAAAACATAAAAGGTATAAATTTTGCAAGTGCTGTAAAAACATGAGCAAAAATCACTGGCAGCGTACCTGGGTTGCGGTCTAACTGAGTGGCAAGTCTGGTGTTCGAATGGTCGACCCGCTTTGTGCTGCAAAAGGTTTTGGTGTTAAATGCGATACTTTATCCAGTATTTGGAGTATATGAGCAGCACTTTCACACTTGCATGTGCAATATTGTCAAACACGTACTTGTAGTCTCGCTCCCAGAATTTCACAGGCCTTGTGTAAGAGGTGACGAACACGGCACTGCCTAGAACAGGATTGAGGGGCGTGGAAAAGATGGCGGAAAAGATTGCCTGAACGAAAAGCACAGCAGAGTCTGAAGAAACATGAGTTAAGGACACATTGTGGAAATTCAATTTGATTACTGTAAGAAAGGAACAAGAAGTAACTTGAAGAGTTTTTCTATCAACACTGCTAACAGGTTGGACTAACAGAAGGATACGCGGAACGGCAAACGGTTGAGCAAAAGCATGAAAGGCTGAGCCCCATGTGATCTGCCAGGGGGCTATGTAAGTCAGAACAAAGCGCAACTTGTACAGCAGATCCCACATCTGTCAAAACAGAAAGAAAAAACACCATTTTATGCAGGAATGTCTTAAATTTGTGTTTTTAATCAACTGGAGAAAATGACTTCTTTTGTGTTCTCACCTTACTGAAGACGATGGACATGAAGTAGTAGTCAATTAGGAAGGTCTCCGAGAAGTGTGGATAGTCGCAGTGAAAGAAGAGCGTGGTAAAGCACAGCGTGATGTACTGCTGAGACGGGGTGCAGAAAGATGAGCGAAGCAGCTTCATTCCTGCGACTGAGATGAAGAGAGCTCGGCTGCTGGAGAAAAACACAGACACACGCTGCTAAACACAACATCCACAGCTAGATTCTGTTTTTGTACTGAGAATTTCAGATGAAAAAAGTGACGGAAGCTTGCTATAAACCCAACCCTCACAAGACTTACTAGATGTCCAGATCTTTATGACTCTGGCCGACAGTTCGGGCTTCGGTTGTTAGAGAGTTCAGCACCACTGCTGGGTAGATGAAGTATTTCTCCACGCACTGAAGCCATGCGTACAGCTTCTCAAACCACATCAACTGAGCAGCATCTAGGGAAGGCAGAGAGCAAAACAATGTTACACAGAGCGTTCCAGACACAAATCCACAGTTAAAAGTGAACCCTTCTAATCAAAGCTGTAAAATCTGGCTGAAAATAACCTGGAGGTAGAAACATTGCTGTTAATTAGACGCTGAATCAGAAGGACTTTTTTTTTTTTTTTTGCCATTTTGTCACATTACAGCCACAGAACTTCAAAGCACTATGTTTGAAATTTTGAGATGCAGCATAAAATATTTATAATTATCATTATTATTGAGAAATCAAAAATTAATAAGTGTGGTATGTGTTAGTACTCGGCATCCAATAATTTAAACCATTCCATTACAGTTCTGACATTATATTTAGCGTTCCTCCATATCTTCCTCCACATATTCCCTTATGATACACTGCATTTGGAATTATGTCTTTCTCCTTGCCATCCTTCCATAAAAATCTAGCTGTGTACACACACACACACACACAACACTTTTTTAGATTTGTTAAAAAAAGAAAGAGAAAACTATGCTTCATTTTTGTTTCCCTTCAAAATTTATGAGATCTCAATAAAATGCAATGTCTGTGGTTATAATGTGACAAAATTTTTTTTAGGAGTGAATACATTTGCACAGCAGTAAATAATGAAAAAAGGGAAAATGCACAAAAAAAATGAACTGAAACAGTAAACACAGCTCCAGTCCATTCCTGAAACCGGCTGTGAACTGGCTTATTCCATGTATTTTCTGTGTTATAAGAATTTTATTTTGTTAAGACGTACTTTGAGAAGATAAAATTCCTCAGAAGCTCACCTCGGACTTCAAACTGGCTGTACTCTCTGGATCGGAGTACAGGGTGTGCAAGGCAGAACCATGGCAGCTGTTTACGGAGCTGAGGCAGGAGATAGTGTGTAACGAACCCTACAACTCCAGCCAGGATGTACAAGACAAAGCTGAGAGCAGGCTAAGAGTCAAGCGGGAATAGAAAAACATGAGCATTACAAATCTGTGAACACCTGTTGCCAAAATCTTGAGAGAAAAGAACTGGAAGAGTGAGCTCCTGCCTGGAGAGCGATGAAAACGGTGCTGGCACTGATGGCGAAGGTAATCACAGCCATGAGCGGACACATGACGAGGTCTGAATGAAGGATCTCACTCTGTAAAGAGACAGGGACGGTTTAACCACAGAGCATGGAAACACCGGGAAACATGGTGCTGGAATCAGTCGGGCCGTTTTTACCACAGAGTTACGCAGCTTCTCAGGGAGAGGATCTTTGATTTCCACAGGGGGATCTTCTGGTGTTCTGTTCTCCAGTTCTGGGAATAATTTGGACCGGACCAGTGACCTAAAGCAAAAAGCCAACAGCTAATAAATCACAGAAGTACTACTATGCATTATAAGTCTTCACTGGCTGCAGTGCGGCGAAAACAGAAAAAGGTCAGCAGTGTTTGGCAGGGATTCAGTACATTTATCATTTAGACTCAAATTTCCAGATATTGTTTGCAGGATGCCAGCAAAGTTGTGGCGAGTGTATTTAAGTTAAAAACTAAAATACAGAAGACAAAAAGCAAATGAAAGCTCTGTAGTATCTATATCCACTTTTAAGAAAGTCAAAATTTTGTGCTCAGTAAAATGGAAAACAGGAATGATTAGAAACAAAACTGTTTCCAATATCCTTAATTTTTTATGTTCATCCAAATTTATAAAACTAAAAGCAAACTGTACAATTTTGTTAAGCATCTCACTGTATGACATACAATTTTAATGTATCATGGTGAAGAAATAAGACATTTATCAACATTTCTGAACTAAAAAAGAACTTGCTTCTTCCTTACATATAAGGAGACTTATACATAATCTCTCACTGTTCAACTGCTGACAATAGGAGGAATGAACACTGACCACAGAATGGTTGGGTCACTGCTTTGGCGGCTTAGGTGGTAAGACAAGGCCAAAAGTAGACCACAAAACACGGAGAACAGTACTGGCACATGGGCATCCCCCCATGGGGCCTGTTCCAATTAAATGCATATTCATATTAAATATGAACTAATATTGATGGCAATGAATCTAAATTTCAGAAGGACTTACATTAATGGCGCCGAGGCAAAATCCATAGAGCAGAGCTGCCACCACAATGCTGCGTATGAGGCTGAACAGAGATGAGAGCGGGCTGGTAGTAGCTGATGAAAGGGGAGACAAAGTTCAGAAACAACATTAAGGAAGAGTCACACTACATCAACAGACAATGGATTTTTAAATATAAATATACAAGGTGAAACACACTGCTGTTTGCATGCTGCGTTTTGAAAAAAAAGAAAGAAAAAAAAGCTATAACTGTGTGCTAAATAAAAAACAGCATGATCATCTGAAAATATTCCCCAGCTGTTTGCAACAAACAAGAAGTTGTTTCTTGTCGGGGCAAGCATAGTCTTACCGGTTCCACCAAAAATGTGCATGTCAATCTGCTCCAGCAGACACATCACAAATGTATTGACCTGAGGTAGCAACCCAAACAGGAAAATGACCGGAAAGCACAAGGCAAAAACTGTTGAACAAGGGGAAAAAAAACAAACATCAATTACTCTCACAGACATTTACTTTTTAGTATAATCCCAAGACACATCACCCAGTAAAAAGTTGATTTTAAAAAGTGACTGATAAAAACTGACCAATAAGCATGTCCCTGACACACAGCAGGAAGTGTCCAGAGAAGAAAGTGACCCCATAGAGGGAGAATGGCTGCAGACTTCCAGCTCGCCCAGACAGGTCAAATATCCAGATCATCCCACAACACAAGCAGAAGTAAACAGGCCGACTGTACACAATGATCCAGTTATGGCCCTGGGAAATAAGACAAAAAAAACACTTCATACTGGCATGGTTGGCACAGGTTTGTGCTTAAACAATGAATGATTTTCTCTTCTATCCATGGAAGAGTAATGAGTGATGCTTCTTTAGTTTTATGCAGCATGTATGAAGATACTATGAACCAAATTTAAATGTCATGGAGACCACTGAAAGGTCAGAAGCCTTCTTTCAGTCAGGTGTCCAGCACTGCAAAGCAACAGGTGGGGGAGGGGCAGCACTGTTGTTACATGCTCCATATGCCTGGATGAAACTCCTGTCTCTCTGGGAGTTTTTCTTATCTCAATAAAAGCTTGTTAAAACCTTGCCTTACTTGACACTGGTAACTGGCCCGTGCCTGATTAAAACTCTTCAGCTCGTCTCATCCTTTGCTATGAAACCATTTCTCATTTTTTCCTCTACTCAAAGATCAAGGTGGAAGGCAGCGTAAATTTTGAGCAAAGTATCTAAGACATTTCCTTAAGACCTCATCAAATCAGCTCAACATGAAAGCATTTGCTCCCCATCAAATGATGAACATAAATCAATACTCACATGCATCGGGGAGGCGGCATCCGGCTGTACGCTCTGAAGTAGAAGGAGACAATTTTATGTTTCACATTTATTAAATCATTAACATAAACGATAAAGATTCTACAACTTGTAAGACAAAAACAAACATGTAATCCGGGAGTAAAAAACATTTGAGTCCACATGTCAGAAAGATACATGATTAGTGTATATTTAATAAGTTTTTTTCTAAAATATGCAGGTTACCTACCTTCAGTAGAGAGTACTGGCAGCTGGCAATGACCAAGCAGAACTGGAAGACCCAGATGTCCCTGAAAAAGCCCTGAAGCAGGAGCAGAAACCCCAGGAAGGCCACCAGGCTGGCCAACAACACCGAAAACACGTTCTCTCCCACACGGCGATTCCTGCATGCAAAGTCCGGAGAAATTATTATTTTTAACTCCATCAGGCTGCAACTCCTTCATCTAACTGCCTTCAAGGTATGAAGGCTTTTTGAAATAAACTGATTTATATGCCATAAAAAGAAAAAGGCCATCAATTATCCTTTCTTTTCATTACTCCAACATTTCTTCCCACCTGTCCAACAGAGCCAGAAGAGCCAGTCGATCGTATCGAACCCTCAACCACTTTCCAGGCAGCACCCAAAACCGGTAGTACTGCTTAGGCTTGGCTTTCTCCTCAATCATCAGAGTGTTCTCATGGGATTCTTGGAGGGATTCGTGATCAAGATCAAACTAGTAAAAAAGGTAAAAAACTGGTACTTAATTAAAAAAAGGAGTAACCAACATATTCGACAAGGAATAATCTGCTATACAAGTACTTAAGGACGGCTAACCTCCGGCATTTCAAGCGGCACCCTGCGGACCTGCATGCCCTGCAGAACCACGGGTCTGGGCTGGAGGATGGACAGGACTGGAGCTCCATCCTGAACCTCAGTGGAGGTGAAGCTTGATGACTGGGACTGCCTCTCTCTTTCTCTGCAACATTCACATTTTAACAACTCACTGTGCTGTATGCTTTTCAAGAAACCGATTCACTCAGTTGCATAAAATTTTTTAAAAATAATGCAGCTTGTGTAGTCTTTTTACGTACTGAACAGGGTCCTCATAACCACCTCCAGCAGGTCCAAAAGTGTATGATCTCTTCACTCCTGAGACACAACACACAAAATAAAAGTAATTATGAAGTATGTATTGATTTTAATGTATTCTGCCTTTGTATAAAGTCTAAACTTTCTTTATCCATATTTTTTTCAACTTATTATAAAAGCATTTAAGAACAAACAATATTTGCTTTGTTATTGTTTTCCCAGCTGAATGTAATAAAATAAATCCCTGACTGGGACAAAAGATCCACTGAAGTAAAGATTAAAAGCCTCTAATGCAGCATTATGAACAACTCCAGTAAAACAGTAGGTATATTACTCTGTGATGAAGCGATATTTTACTGAACTTTAAAACTGTCACATTTTCAAGCACTTACAAGTAATAATTTTATTAATTTGATTGAAGTATTAGACCGGGGCTGAAATCAAATATACATCCAAATTGCCTGACAATTCCTCTAGCCCACTGAGATATTCCTTCAAACTCACTGACTCACCACTTTCATCGTAGAAATAGTGCACCGCTCCCTCTGATGTGTCGTCGAAGTTGGAGGCCTCGTGGATGCCGCTGCGGGGGAGTAGGAGCGAAGACGCAAACTGTAAAGCTGATGGAAGCGTGCGGGTGCGGGAATGAGACGAGGTCCGAACACGCTGAAGGTCTTGGAGGCTAAAGGAAACCAAGAAAGCACGACTGTAGCTATCCTTATAAACTAGTTTAATAAATCAGATTTTTTTGTATTTAAATTTAGTATTGATTTTGACACCATCATAGCAGCGTTTTTTTTTTTTTTTACACAGATTTATTAAAGATCAAAGTGATCAAAGAAAGGCTTGATGCAACCTTTTACTTCTGTCTACCACACTAACCTGGGAGGTGATCCCATTGTTGAAGGTGGGGGCGTGGGGTTGCTCCCGGCGTTGTGCCTCCGGCGAATCGCCTGGGTCCTCTTCACGCTCGTCATGCATTCATGTTTGCTTCCGTCTTCTGGACCTAAAGCTGGAGAAGAGTTAATGGGTTCATCAGTGCAATCGCTTCAATTAAATCATTAATTGGATAAATAACAGCAAGAAACGGCTGCATCAAAACTTATTATACTTTCAAGTCTGTTAGCTATTTAAAAGAAGAAACATCCACTTACTGGTTCTTGTGGATAACACTACGTTAAAGGGAAAGGCAATTCTTCTAAAAGCAATCTATGTTGTATGTATGATAGACAAACAGTCAGGTGCCTATCATCACAACGGACTCATAACTCTGACAGAAACCTTATACTTTGGCCTAAAAATGTATTATTCAGCTTTGAGGATGAAAAATGCACCATGCTCTGAGCTTCGAATAGAATAAATCATCCTTCCTACATTATATCAACCCTTTATATCATAAAGCATTAGCTTCATCTCAGAAGTGGGAGTGTAAATTCTTTTGATCTTACTGTTTTACATATCAACAGAAAATTTACATCAAGACAAACTAACAATTCTTAAGCAATAACGTCCTGAACATTTCACATGCAAGTTAGAGCATTTGACTTGAAGTTTGTTATTTGACTTTTGTTACTTCAAGTTTCAAACTTTGTCAATGAATTTGCTGATGGCAAGAAGTACTAGTAAAACCTTACACCTATCAGCTTTAAGATTAGCTACACAAACTAATTTATCTAACCAATACAGGACGATGTGTTTTAACCTTGTTATGACAACGTACACTAAAGTCTGTTAAATACCCGTTGCTCCTAAGAGGTGTGAACTGAACAATTTTTTTTCAGAAGTTTTGTGCAAAGATCTCTGTGGAAAAGCCAAATTTAAAAATGGAATTCGTAAATTCATAAATCATATATAATATAATCCAAGTCCCCCTTTCGACATATACTTCCCTTCGATTTATTTATAGCCAAACTCTTTGTGCTTATTAAAATCTTCTTTTGAAAGGGAAATCATGTTTTCTTTCCTTAAATGCAAGACTTAAATTAGCGCCATCTTGGAATTTTCTTCGACTTTAATCTCACATCTGCTCAAAAATCTTCAAGCAAGATTCCTCCCTCCTAATCAGTGACAAAGCACCAGCAAATCTAGTTGCTCTACATCGCTCATCAGAAATGCAATACCTACAAGCTTATAAAAATCAGCAAAGGTGTCATGGTTTTAACTTCTTTCTTAAGAAAGTAAAACAAGGAAACATTGCCTATAAGCTGCAACTGCTATTAATAAAACACACTGCTGGCTGTTTTAGCCCTGTGTTGTCTGGTATTAGAACCACATTTTCAGGATTTAATCTACACCACATCTGACTTGCCCTCATGATACAGGAAATGTTTTCTTCCTTGGTGACTCGTTAAAGTTTACAATGTGGGGAATAGCCATAATTAGATTTTAGCACTGCTCTGGGGATGTGATGTTAAGATGCTGATTTACAGTTTTGATGAGCAAAAAATGACTCATACATTTATCATTCAATTACTCACTCCCAATAAAGGACATGTTTTTTTACTAATTCCAAGTCAAATTCTAGGTCAACATAATTTGACCTATTAATAATCCAGGAGCCAAAATGCAAATGTAAAATGCTACATGGTGAAAAACTAATGTTGTGCACCACTCTGACCCCACAGTGAAACATGGTAGTGGCAGCATTATTTTACAGGGATTATTTTTATCAGCATGGACAGAGAAACTTGTGAGAGCTAACGGAAAAATAGATGGAGTTAAAAACAAGCAATTATGCAGAAAACCGACCAGGAAACAGCAAAAGACTGCAAAGACTATTAAGAATGAGTGGTAAAACTTGAAAATTTATGTTCACAGATCACAGATGCTTGAATTATTTTTGCAAAAACTGAGACAAAAGGTTGCAGCTAAAAGTGCAGTGAAAGATGGTCCAACAAAGTGAATTCAAATGTATCCCACGCTACATTTTACTTTAAAATGTTAGAACTTGTTTATTATTTTCCTTCCTTTTCAAATGTATGCACTAATTTGTGTTGGTCTGTCAAATAAAATCACAATAAAACACATTAAGATTTCTGGTTGTAATGACAAAATTAGAAAAGCCCCAAAGTGTAGGTGCAGCATAACAAAAACTAAACACTAAAAAAATATGACCTTTCAACTTATGGCATTAACTTATTTCTAGATTTGATAGTATTACGAATAAATAACATTGCTAGAAATAATATTGACTGATAAATAGGCATTGCTGCACCATATTACAAAATTAATTAAACTGCAATATTGTTGCTGAAAATTGAAATGGTAACACCTATTATAATTAAACAAAATTTCCCAGACACATTTTGAGTCTTTCAAATTATACAATGACCTCAGCACTTTCCATTAGCTTTAGCATCCCAGCTCCAAAATATAAGCATCAGGTTCTGGGATTAATGGCCGCTGTAGCCTATTAAGTGGTCTTGAAACGTTTGCCTTTAAAATTGCAATACAACAATGATATTGTGTTAATGACTGTAATTTATTATATTGTGCAGCTCTATGATTATTACCCTCATTTTTCTCAGTACTATTTCTTTCCCTTCCACACAATGTACCCATAACGCTCAGTGAGCTCTAGAATCTGAGTTTCTCAGATCAATACCAACTGAGGAAAGTCAACATCTATTCAAATGGCTAAATGCATCATCAGAAAGCAGAACCCTACTGCATTGCACTTGAAATGGCACACCTGACTTAATATTGCATCCAAGGGAGGATCTGATATTAAGATTTGATACATTGTGCAGCTCCCTTATCAAGTGCTTCTAAGACTAAATCATAAAACTTGGCATAAAATCAGGGTCTTAATACTTAACTGGATAGTCAAAAAAATTTTTAAAACGGAGTTACTTTTCAGAAAAGTGGTAAGTCTGCAACACTTGCTTTAAACTAATGATTTTCAGGTGAACTAACCTCCACCCACGGCTCCCTCTTCAACCAGCTCTCCTGCCCTCCAACCCATCTGGTTGCCGGTCCAAGACCCTCCGAGAGAATCCAGCCGATGATGACGATGGCATACAGGGAAGCTGTCGGTGTGTATAGTCCGGGCTTCCAGATCAGACTTAGACATAGTAAGGGTGCGGGGAGCCGGGGTGGACGTGGAGGGCATTGGAAGAAGCACGGAGGGTGTGGTCGCTGCGTTGCTCTGGCCCCCGCCAGCCCCATCCATACTTAGTACCCTCGCATGAGTCTTAGCGCTCGCTGTGCTAGAGGAGCGCTGAGCAGCACGAGAGTGAGAGGGGGCCGAGGTTTCGGTTAAATCACCCTCCCTTGGAGCAGGAAGTTGAGCAGCAGTGGAGAGAAGCGATGTAATGTTGATGTTGGCGAGGTCTGAGGAGTAGCAAGAGGTAGAGGAACTCGAGTCATCATCGTTGTCATTGTCCTCGTCTGAGCTGTATCTACGCTGGGAGCCCAGGCTGGACCCGGCGCTAATATCACTGCCGTCGTCCTCATCACTGGAGTCCTCAAACAAACTTTCGCTGTAAGCTTTAGCCCCCAGCCGGCTGCGCACCGGGATGTAGTCTCTGTGTTGCCTGTGATTGTGGTGACGCCTGTAAGAGCCGCAGTCGAAACTACTGCTGCCCGCTCCTGTTCGCCGTCTGGGAGCTTTCCTTCGGCCCGGCCTGTGGCCCATGTTTCCGCCGCCGGCCCGCAGCAGCTTTAAGTCTTTAGGACGAACGACCTGCTGGGCTTGGAGAGCAGGCGGGTCAGACAGTAACAACGGGGTGGAGGATATGGGCAGAGCAGGCTCAGAACACACTAGACCCAGGGCCAGCCCTGAAGGCACTGAATTGGCCTGCCGAGGTGGGGGGAGAGGAGGACCATGAGATTTTCTGTCCAAGTCACACACCTCTGAGTGGCCACTACTTGAGGGGGAAGAGTTCTGGAGAGGAGGGGGCTGTGCAATATCAGAGTGTGCAGCGGGTAAATCCTCCTCAACAAGTGTCCGGTCTAAGCCCTGGCTGATGGACAACTCTTTGGAAGGGGAGCGCAGGAGCACACTGTCCGACAGGTTGTCAGTGTCACTGCCACCCTGTCCGGCTGCATCATCTGTGTTATTCAGAGCAATAGAACCTGACACCGGTGCTGCAGCAGGAGTCTGTCCATCCGCAGGCCGCGACTGGCTCAACGATGGACTTTCTAACTGAGTGGAGTCCGTTTTCTCAGAGCGGTAACTGCTTACAGTACTTACTGTCTCACGGTCTGTGGTAGCTCCACCTGCACTGAAGCAGCTGTCTGTGGACCCAGCAGCCAAAGCCACCCCGCTGCGGCTGCCTGGGTGCTCAGTTCCTGGAGCAAAAGCTCCAGGGTCCAGACCCAAACCCATGAGGTTTTCGCTTAACTCCTCGCTTAAGCTGCTCTTTATAAGAGGGCTGAGGGGTGTCTCGCCTAAGCTTTCAGATTCGGCAGAGGGCCCAAGTGGACAATATGTTCCCAACCCATTGTCCTTGGGACTCTGATGAGACGATTGTTTTGGAAAGTCTTTCGGCTGCTCCTTCTCGCCTCCATCTTCTTGACTTAAAGGTGAAGGCGGGATGGACAGGCATCCTCCAGGATCTTCAGGTCCAGATGACACTCCAGGAACTCCAATGAGATATGGGAATTCGCCTCCTGGAGAGTCAGAAATGCAGGACTGGACCATACTGGAGGGCCCTGAAACACCCCCCCAAAAACGACGCAATCAGACCGAAATGCATCAACTACTTAGCATTCTACAAATATTACATGTAAAAAAATTATTTTTCAAAGTCCAGTATTTTTTATGCAAAATTTAAATGTAAAATGCAAGTGTTCTTCATGAATTTATTGGAAAAACATCCACAATGCTCAGAGTTTAGATTGAAGTAAGCTCAAAATTGAGAGGAAACCACATCCAAGGACAAAAGAAAGGATACAAAGACAAAGGAAGAAAGGCATGACGAGAGGCAGGAAGAAAGATTGGCAAAAAGTAGCAAGGACACAAAGAAGACTGAAAGGAACTGATAAAAAGGAGGAAGGACAGGAAAGACACATTGAAGGAAGGCAGTAAGAAAAACAAGGAGGAGAGATAAGAATATTAAGGAATACAAAAGCTAGGACATACAGAAGGACACAGCATAGAAGCAATAAGATATTGAATAAAGTCGGAAACTGATCGAGGTCTTGGAAGATACTTCAATCAAAGTCTACACTTTTCCAATATTTTCCAGACTGTGTAGGAATCCTGAAATGCAAGTTGGGCTTAACAAGACCAAACAGTTTCAAAACGTACTTTTTATTCTTGAAAGGATTTATAAGAATGTGCATCTGCACATGCTTTGAGGCAGAGTTATTTTAATACAGGCAAGGATTAGACACCACTCAGCATGCAATAAAGCTCACTGCAGATAACAGAAAAAACAGCAGCCTTACTTTGTGCGTCCTGGGAGCTCTGACGTAAAATCGCACGATGGGCCGAAGTCATGATTACATTATTGCTTCCCTGTGCCTGTGTTAATTCTTTGAGATCTGAAGCAAAACAAAAGATATTGTAAAAAAGATGTGAATCAAAATACTTAGTAAAGAAAAGTTTGCAAAAATCAAGCAATTAATTAATAAAAAAGGAGAAGACAGTTTAAATGCTTTTACCAGTAGTTCCTCCTACATCCTCAAGCTGGGGCAAAAACTCCTAACAAATCAAAAATGGCATATTAAAATTCACGAGTCATATCAATAGTTATTAAACCTGCACTGACAGCATTGTTAAGATGACTGAAAAGGTTTTGAAAACTAAAGATGAAAGATTTGTCAATTCACAAGGATTACAGGGCAAATGAGTAAGGCCAACATGCAACTACTGAACCAAGCAATCCTCACCGACACTTGGTTCAATCCCAAAAGAGAATGCTGGGAGCTGCAGCGAACCGGGGGAGTCGAGTTAACCTTCCGAAAAACGGTCATCTCCACACCAACATGACTATCCCTGGAAAAAAAATAAGTAATGGTTAGTATAAAAATGCCATTCTCCAACATCCCTTTCAATTATATCTCCACACCTGTGTTGATTTCCATCATGAGCTCCTGAACCATCATCTCCTTCTTCTGTCCTCGGGGCGTCAGCTGCGAGAGAAGCCTGCTTCTTCTCGACAATCTCACCGAGGTCGAACATGGCGTGAAGTCGGTAGTTAACCACCTTAATGGCGGTAAAGAAGATCGCTACCACAGCAGAATACACGACTGCCACCACCAAGCTTGGAGGAAGAGCCTGAGAGCGAGTGGAAAAGAAACCAGGCGGAATTAGAAACCCAGGAAATGTTTTGCCTAAATGGACAGCTGAAGATTTAAGTCAAGCTAAAACGGGTTGATTGTGGAGCAGCTTCTCTTTCTTGGTCTACACCCTTTTATCCCATGGTTAAGCTAAACTCACTTCACTGGAGTGGTGAGTAATATTGGTGTTTCTGTAGTTTTCAGCTTGTGATTGTCTTGAGACTTAGTGGGTCTTGGACTGTTGTTGAACATCCCAAGTAATTTTATTTTATCTGATGGTAATAGTGTAGCTCAGATGGTTCAAACTTGGATAATGAACTCCAAAACACATCTAAACTGGTTTTGAGGAGGATAAAGCAGGAGAACATTAAGCTTCTGGAACAAGGCCTGACCTCCACCCTAATAACTTATTATACAATTGATGAAGTCTGATTAAAAGTGGGTTTGATTTCTGTGCCAAGAAACTGACCAATTTAACTTGGATATACAATTTGTTAAAATAAGACTATTCAAACCTCCAGCCAGAATTATGTCGGGGTTTTATTAATTAAGTTCCTCTGCATCTTGTTTAGGAACATTTATCTCAATCTTTGAAAAGTCTAGATTTGTCCAACCCCAAATAAGTTATAAAGGGAATGTTTGTAGTTAAACTACCTAAATATAAATAGGTAAAAGAAACAAAGAATTAAAGAAATCCACCATTCATCTAAGAAGAAATTAAGGATGAATTTTAAGGTCTCCCTTCCCCCGGTGTCCGTACAGCCTGATCTGTTCTAACTGTTCTAGACAGAGAGTCACTCCCTAATTATACCTGGGTTATCAAAAAGTTTCTCACAGGGAGTTTGGGAACTAACATTTCTGGCTCAACATTAACACATTAAAGACCTTCAAAACCTTTGAAACACTGAAAATGGAGGAGTGTTTCATTCTTATCTAAACCCTCCCGAGGTTCCAGTGGGATAAAAACACAATAAGCCTCACGAGAATCTGGCTACCGCTGGAAGAATCAAAGTAAACACCTTTTTGGGTTTATATACAAAGTAGCAGAAGCTATTTTCTAAAATTCCACTAATAAATTTAAATAAGACATAACATATTGTATTGACAGAAACAACATTTATGAGGAATTTTATTAAGTAGGGTTACTCATTTAAACTTGTTTTTATTAAGAGCCTTAAAATTTGTTAAATGTGTTGTAGGAGAAAATTGATCTTAACCAATCCTCCCTTGGTGCCAGAGATATACATTTGTCATATGTGAAAATTTCAGTCCAAGTGCGAGATATAGAAAATCCACATTAAATTCAAATTTCTTACACCCAGCATTTTTAAAACCCTTGAATGTGTACATCTATTCCTCCTCGAGGTAAAGAACAATTCAAATGTATCTAAAATTACTTTGACATCATTGCCATGTTGAGTGTATGAAAAGTTCTGAATGACAATTTTTGTGTTGATTTCATGTCAGGTTGCCACATCAAATAAGGAAAAAAATCAGGTCAACAAGACATTATTTGAAGAAGAATGATTCTGTAAACGTAGCTGCTGTTATAACTGTGGTCTTACCATGTACAGAAGAAAGGGGAAGGCCAGGAGAAAGATCCACAGGTATAGGTGGATGCAGTTGGAGAATGTGCTCTGATGGGGGTCCACATACCAGCCTCCTGTGAGTGAAGCCCACACACCCTGCCGCAAAATCTGTAGAGCTTGGGAGCCCATCTCCACCGTTTAGGGTTAGACAAAAGCTGGAAAGCTTCCTCAGAGGCTGGAACTCAAAAAACCGTGCAGCAGATTGAGGCACGGTATCTTCTCTCTACGATGGCACTTCCAACATAGACAGCATGGTGACCAAGGCTGGTTTGTTGAGGACAACAGTTCTGTATTGTGGATATTTATAGATCTCAGTGGAGGTTGAAAGTCCTTGCATATTCTTGTGCCCTTTCTATACCAATGCTGCTTTTCTCTACCCTAACCCCAGCTGGGTGTTCAGCTGTATGATCTTTTGGCACTTTGACATCCCACTGAAAATGTGAAATGGCATTCATCTGAAAGACAAATCAAAGATTGTCACTTGACAGTTATCTGTTTCTGTGATTGATATTATTTTAGCAATGCATTTAGGGGAAAACCAAACTCCACAGTACTCTGAGTTGTTTTGTCTAAATGGACAAAAACAACTTTGTTATTTTCACGTGTTTTGACTATGAATGTGTCTCTCGTTCGTTTTATTTTAAACACGTAATTAAGTATTTATTATTCAAACAGTAGCCAAGATGAAGCAAGAAAATTACTTTAAGCAATATTCCTAAGTACACCCATTTGCGCCATTGTGGGAGGGTAAGTGACATGACCAAAACATCTTTCCAATTTCAAAAGACTGAGCTTAAAACTTCAAAATGTTAGAGCTAGGCCAGGGCTATGCAAGCGAGATTAAGTTTTAGATTTGCATTAGCAGGCTAGCAGACACTTTAGCCTAGCTTTTTGGAATCGTTTTGCTTTTCTAAATGATATACGTAGACGCATTGAGCCACCAGCGTGGATTAGCCTCTGCAAACACTTACGATACAAAGAATAAAATTGCTACAAGTCTGAAAAATCGATGGCCAGCGCTTAACATCCGAATTCTTAACGTTAGGTACCGGCTAATGCTAGGCCGCATACCATATGAAAGGTGAATGTAACGTTTTTTTAAACAAACAAAACAGACCTAAGCTATCCGCTGGTGGATGCTTTTAGCTATGTAAACTCAGGTTAGGAGGACAGTTTTAAATAACTACTCACAGTAAACAGCTTTCCAAGTCTGGACCCAAACATAGCTTACAGTTAGCATTAGCTGTTGAGCTTGCCTCATATCCTCCTTCCGCATCCAGTCCTGGTAAAATCTCAGAGCTTTCCTCCTCAGGATGCAGCTAGCAGAAGACGGCAGTCCAACTGTAGATTACCTGGAGTTTCGCTGTTCTATTGGGGGTGGTTAATTTATCTTGGTTTTCCTCATAGTCCGTCATCCTCTTTGGTGTTAAACATTGACAGACACAAAACAAGAACAGTGAACCCCTCTCTACACGAACGACAGCTGTTTCCTGGCATAAACGAAGTCTGTGTGGGACTCTTACAGGTCTGGCACACCGAGGTCCTGTTAGCCCCAGCTAACAGCTAGCTGACACACGCACGCACGCACGTACGTAAGTACGCACGCGCAGACGGAGACGTTCCCATGGTCCCGATTGGCTAAGTGAATGTCAACGTCACGAAGTGAAATCTGTCTAAAAAAAGTCTGCTTGCTCTCTCTCTCTCTCTCTCTCTCTCTCTCTCTCTCTCTCTCTCTCTCTCTCTCTCTCTCTCTCTCTATATATATATA
>CAEFZX010020631.1:0-26374 GCA_903066825.1 Alfaro cultratus
GTCTTTTATAAAACATAAAATTACATATTCAAAGCAATGTTTGAAAACAAAGAGGTGAACATAAAACAAAACAAAACTATCCAACAGTAATATGATAAAACCACAGTTTATATTTGTTGCTGGTTTCTGTTTTTCAACGTCTGCATTTTGGGCTGTTGTTTTTTAGCTGTTGTAAAGAGGATATGATACATTCTAGCCTGACAGTGTATCAGTTCTACCTAACTTAAGGACATTTCCTAACACCTCCAACAGTTAATAAAGCAATTTTCTACCGTCTGCCTGATCGACTATAAGGAACTGTGGTTTTGTGAATGCCAGCAGGTCATTCAAGATGTCCAGAAGTAATTTTTTCCAAGTCCAGGTCTAAATCAAGATTCAAGTAGTTGAGGGCCTCTGAAATTAACATCTACATGAAATCAAATTTGGCAATCCTAAAGCAAAATTTGGCCCATTGGCATGTATCTTCTTCAGAAAATTTTATTTTGTATCCTGGTGATCCTTCTATGAATGCCGGTGAATAAGTTTGAAAACTGATAAGATGTATTCTTTAAAAAGCAATTGTGCAAATTGGTTAACGTTTGTTAATGTAGAACTGCAAAATGAATCAAACACCATCAAAACTGTGTTCTAAATCTACATTTGAAATGTTTGTTATCAAGTCCAATAATTATTCTGTGCCAAGGTATGATGTGAGGCACCAAATAGAGGTTCAGGCACAATCCAGTCCACGAAACAGTGAGAATGTCCAACTTTTTAATTAATCCAAGACAAAATGCTTTTATTTTTGGAAAACTGGAAGCTGAGAAAGTGTGCTTCTAATTACACTTCAAGGGAATAAGTGATACATTTATTAAGTTCTGAAAAGAATCGTCATTAACACAGAGCTCTGAGCGAAATCCATGTGGTGATTTTTATAAAACACCTCAAACATTAACAGATAGTTAAGATTCATTAATAACTTACACTCTGCAAATGTTCCCAGCAAATAATTAAAAAGCACCCTTTCACTGGAGAATTTGCATATGGACCTCAGAAGTATGGTTTACCAGCTCACTCCCATTGCTGATTACTTGAGAGCAAGATTGTTAAAAAGATTCATATCCCAAAATTTGAGTCTGACTCTTTTGCCCATTTCTCCTAAGTACTTCTGAGGCTATTATTTTTGCAACTTAAGACTCAAATTTAAGTATGCTAAAATTGCAATCTTTGACTTAATACTATTTTGGGTTTGCTTAGAGGTTAAAATGTCTCGTATGAGACATTATTCTCATTTTCTATTAGAGTTGACAGGCCAAACAAGGATCAAAACAACCATGAATGGAAATAAACTCAAGGCCTTTTTCCTTGACTATAATACAACAAAATACCAAACTAAAGAAGTAACCCCAAAAAACATCAGTAAAAAGGTTGTGTAGAAAACAGAGCTTAGACCAAAATCCCAATGTAAGGTTATAAAACATTGGTATGAATTTGCTAAAGGTTGAAGAGACCAGTGCCTACCTATATCAGAGACATGATTCTGTATACACACACTTAGTTCAACAGAAAACCTTGATTTAAAGCTGAATATTTTCAGGTTCAATAAGCAGTGCTGAGATGTACTGTACTATAGAGGTACAATAAAACAAATATTCATTGAAAAAAACATTTTTTCAAGGGATTTTTGGTCAAGACAGTAGCACAGAAGTGATATAGGCATCATTTAAAAAAACAAAACATCTAAAAAAATAAGCAGATGTTTTTAAAGCAAATAACAATAATACTATTTAAATACAAGAGATATGACCTTATTAGATTAACAATGTATTCGGTAAAGATCTGTACAAATATTTATATAGAAAAATTAACAATAACATGAACAGCAAGAGTTCTATGTGCACAATGCACTTATTTAAAACTGGAGTGCTATAATATTCCATGAATGTACAACAAGGAAATACAGGATGCAGCTGCAAAGTTCTAGCATCACTGTAAGTATCGACTGCTGTGCCAGCTGGCCTGATTAACCCCGCTCATCCATCTTCCTCTCCCTCCTTCTTTCTTTCAATCAATGCTCCCCGTTTTTTTTTTTTTCCCAATCCTTCAGCTAGCTATTGACGTCTGCCCTCATCTGTCTGCATGCGGGCGCTCCTCTCCCTCAGCATCTCTCCATTAGACAGACTCTTCTACTTCAAAATACCCCTCTTGTCCTTGGACTTTGGGCTGTCTTGTTTAGGACAAACTGGACAGTGAAAATATTAAAATGCATGAGGAGCCGTAAAAGAGCCCGAAATAAGTCGGGACATCACCCGAAGACAAAAGACACACTCAGGCTCTGTGGTTATGTCTGGAAACTATGAAGCTGCTGCAGACAAGAACTTGAGCTTAATACATTTTTAACACAACTACAGAGTCGGATATGCTTCCAAATTACTGTAGTCGCAAAAATTGTATTAGTTTGGCTATTTGCTGTCGCACTGGACAGCTTTGTAATCTTATAGACTAGTAGCAAAAACTGACTTTAAAACATTGCAGCTAGATCACAATATTGATACAGGCTGCAGACGTTCAGTTGCCACACACATTTTAAGAGGGACCTATATAATTCTACTGATATTTACATGCATAAAGGCATGATTGTGTGCAGCAATGTCCGTGACACAGACCAAAGAATCTGAGCACAGTGAAGTCATGGACAGACCGAAGAAGTGATGCACACTGTTCCCAGACAGGATGTCTGCTGGTGGGAGGTGACAGGCAGAAAATGATGGGAGTGGAGGTGTGATAGAGCACTGGGACAAGAGGGGGTGAAACGAAAGGTGAGAAAATACAGGCGTGTGCAAGGAAGAAATGAAAGGAATGGTTGGTTTTGTTCTTGGCATGCACTATAAGTGAGGTGATTGAGACATAAAATAAGCAATACATTTTGGATACTATTAAGATAGTAATTTGTCCAAGTTCCTGTGAGCAACAGTGTAACAGACAGAGGTGCACTTCGCCAGACAGATTCCAGTTTCAGATTCTGTTTTCTTAAGACTCTGGTCCACTAGACTGAATGTTTTGACTTTTGTTCTGTTATTTCGTATGTCAATATTTTTAGGACTTAACTTTTTGAAATCTGTAAACTTTTATTTTGAAGGCAGGTTTTTTTCCCCCTCATATTTCCTCTTGAAAGACATGACAACAGTGAAGCAAATTAGTAGTAGCTTTGCATAGCTGATAATGATGGTGTGACATAGTGCCTATTCCTTCTTGAAAGTTTGACTGTTAGCTCTTACAATGTTTACAATGTTTATGGTGAAATACTGTAAAGGTTAATATATTTTGCTTTATGTGAATACACTCATAGCACAGAAATGTTCAGCACATCCCTGCAAACCTAAATTGCAAAAATTATGCAGCATTGTGGTTTTTGTTCATACTTTAAAGTTCTATTCTATGTTTTTTTTATTTTCTATTCTAATTGCTATTTTCTCTAGAAGCTGCCCAGTATGAGCAGCAGACAAAGCAGTGAGCCATCTGGCATGTTGCTTTGTTCATAAGATGAATTTGGCAGGTTTACTCCCTGTCTTTGGCTCACTGGATAGTCCAATTGCGTTTCCAACTGCAAGCAAATGACACTTTCAGGTGAACCAGACTCCGCTTGTTTCTTCTGTACCAGAGTTTGATTTAGCTTTCATGCTTCCCAAACAAAGCAGAAAATCCCAGGTAATAAACTCTAGTCAACGGAAAGTGGGTCCAAACAGCTCCTTGTGTGACAGAATCCTATAAAACTTGTTTAAAGGTAAAATTAAAAAGCACACATAGTCCCATGGAAAAAAATATTCCATGTTATACTCTCGTATGCCTATATCTATGATCTAGATGTTAATAAGGGATTTGCATGCAAATACAGGAGCTGACCGACACAAAGTCAAAGCTAGCCCCATGTAATTCTCCCTTAGCATGAAGCACACCTTGATATTAAAGGGTCAAGGTAAACAAATTAAATATTGTCCTGATCTAGTTACCATTCCAGCAATTAGTGCAAACCAAGTAGCTGGTTATAATCAAAATACAGATATTTCCTTATCAACAAGGGGATGTTGACAGCACAGATGTCAGACATATATACCTCTAATGGATTTTGCGCATCTTTTTATCTTTTCAAAGAACAACAAGTGTGTTTTTGATGTGTCAATCTGAGAAATGACATGTTATACTTTATGAAATTGGATCTTTCATTGAAAGACCAATATTTCCATAATTTTACCAGTTTAAGGCAGAGCTAAAGCAAAGATAATCTATTAGAGATCAAATTATGAAAACATTATGTTGATCAGCAATTCAAAGAATATATCTGACTTACAACAAAGTGCAAACTCACTGATGACCTCTGAAAAAAAGTATTAAGCTGTATAACTTGTCAAACAGGCCAGTAGCCTCACAATGCCCTCTGGCTTTGAATATAAAGCAACACCTGTTCCCGTTTAGCTTTGGACTCTGCAAGCACTCTGGTCTGGGGTTGAGTCCAAGCAAATCAAGGTATCTGAACCTGCAAAATATCACACATACAGTCTGGACAGTGTTGAGATAGTGACATGAACATAGGGTGAGTAGGACAAATTACTTTTTCTATGTGGAATCAAAACATTGGTTTCTATGTCAAGACAAACATGTCCCGAAAACAAACAAAAAATGAAGGTAGTTGGGGTGAACTCAGAAAAAGCAGAAAAGAAATAAAAGAGAATGACAAAATTAGAAAGGGAAGGAGACCAAGACAGATCACTGCTCTGAACCCTCTCGAACACTCAGAACAGCTGAGGTATGCACCGGAGCCTCTCTAATTTTACTGAAGGGTTAAATTTCAAACCCTAGTCCCCACCAGTCCCCACTGTGCTCCCCACTTTAAGGGTTGTCATTCTTCCATCTGAGTGCAGTAAGCAGGTATTTTATGTTTGGGTTTAGTTTTTTATCTGTGTGCATACAGTAGATTCCTTGGAGAGAGGATTCAGTCCATCAAGCCCCAGGCTATGGCCTATTTGAGAAATCTCCTTCACATATGCTGACACAGTTCTAAACCTTGTTCTACCCCTTCCTCACATACATTTTCCATTAAATATGCCATCCTTTTCCCCCAGTTAAATGGTAACTTGAATGCTCACTGGTACAGTAAATAGTACCAATCTTTTCAGTACGTAGGTAAATAAAAGAACATTTCTTTTTTAACACCTATTTTATTTCATTTGTCACATTATGCTTGCGGTCTTACCAGACAAATTCAGTCACAGAAGCAAATTAGTCTTTATTAGAAACTGAAAACTGGATTTATATTTTATAAAAAATAATTTCCCAGGTCCTCAGTGGTATCAGGACAGACAATCAGCACAAATTAGCACTTAGCTGTCCTGACATAGGCACACTATTTGAATTGCTGGATGTTGCTAATTCAGGATTACTCAAGCATGTCTAACACCATTAGCTGTTAGCTGAAAACCGGCTCTGAAATTATTGAGGAATTAATTCTGGGCTACACTATGGGCTCACATTACCAGGGGCAGTAAAGGTTGGAGGGTGGAAGCTACAGCAAATTAGGTTTTAAACAGAAGACAGAGTGGCTGTTATTAAGAGATAAGCTAAATTTATGCAGGAGAGAAAGCTCCCTGGCTGTACGACAGAAGTGTTGGCCAGTATTCATGCCCAGTAAAACCTATTACTTAGACTTTTTTCTGTCTTATGACATGCTAAGTTTGGTGTTAACCTGCCTTTTTCTATCCTTTACTCAAACCCTAATTTCTAGGCAGAGCTAGAAAGGAGTATTATGTAACAGAACCAGGTAATGCAATGTTAGCTAATAAAAGTTACATACATTTAAATGGATAGAAACGTCATGGAGTTATGACACCGAAGCATGAAGTAAAACTGACAAAACCCCCCCAAACAAATTAAACAGATGTAATGTTCAGTGAAAAGAACCTCTCTGCTGTTTTAATCTTAGGAATTAAGAAAACTTTTAACTTTTACTTGTTAGCAGTTAGTGTAAGGCCTTAAAGAAAGTGTGAGGGTCATTAGTCATACATTCATTTTCAATTATTGTGTAGGTCTTTATTATATAGTGAAAAAGTATGATGAAGTTAGGAGCAAGCAGCAGATACATTGAAAGTAAAGAAAAGTAACACAGTCCATCATGATCTTGGGCTCTTTCAGTTGGTTTTGAGTTTGTTACTTTCTGTGTTCCTTAGTTCCTTTGACTGGATCAGCTATGTTTCTGTTTTACTTTGGCTCAGTCCTTTCTTAGCTTGTCTAGTAATTCCTTGTCTAGTTGTTCCTGGGCCATTCCAACACTTGGATATGCTGTGATCTAAACAATTCCATGGTTAGGCTTGAAGTCCAGCTGAAAAGTGAACCTCATTCCACTCATGTCCCTTGCAGTGGTTTGCAGCTTTGTCCTGTATTTCAATTTGATCAAAACACTTTATTCCACATATTTGCTTTTTGTCACATGCTGTTTTTTCCAATCCTCCAGGCAGACCATATTTGTAATAACACAACTTATACTTACTGTCAGCACATTTTCCCACCTATAAGTGTGTTCCGACCTTTGCAGCTCCTCCAGAATTACCCTGGGCCACTGGGCTGCTTCTCTGGTCAATGCCTTCTTTGTCAGTTTTGGTGAATGGCCATCTCTTAATAGGTTTGCAGTTACTATTTTCATTTTCAGGTAATAGAGCTCTGTGAAATGTTTAAAACTTGGGATGTTACGTTCTAACCTAACAATGCTTTAAACTTCACCACTTTAACTCTGACCTGTTTTTTGTGTTTCCTGGTCTTCATGGGTCCTTTTGTTAGTGATTGTTCTCTTAATGCCTTATTCTAACTGAACAGGACAGCTCGGGTACTATTTTATGTTTCCACTGCCAATTGGACTCTCACTGCACATGCAAACCTCTAAGGGTCTCAGAGAACAGCTAGGTTTTACTGAGAGTAAATTAAATGCTGATGGTCTCTGTTTAGCTTGCTAATAGGAGATGTCTGAAAGTAAAGGAATGCATCAAAACAATAAAAAAAACTTTTAAAATCATACATCATATTTCTTTCAATTCACAATTTTGCATTACTTTTTGTGTCGGTCTGTCATAAAATAATAAATGTTTTCAAACTTAAGGGTTTATCTATACTTTGTATGTAAAGGAGTCATCACCCTTATCATATTATAATGGTACATCTGGGTAGTGATTTATTTCACATTTTACATTTGAACAATCCTTAAGATCCTCTTTCACTTTGCCTAGCAAAACTTCAGCAAATACTTTTCTTAATATAAAATAACACAGGTGAAGCTGAATCCATTTGGTATGACACAATTCTAAAATGTAGGAGATTTTTTTTCCGACTGATTTTGCATCATGCCATTCGTTATACAGGGGCAAGTAGAAGCAGGCTGAAAATCTGACTACACAAACCCCATTTCAGGGAAGAAGAATGAGCAGAATCAGTTTTGATTAAATTGGAAAAATCCCTAAACTTTGTTATTTCCATGGATTACAAACAGACCTAATCTCCCTCTGGTGTTGCCTACTCCAAGGCCTCTCTCACTGAGCTCTCTACCAAGACCTCTGTTGGCCTCCATCCCAAACAACAACAACAACAACAAAAAATATTTGTATATATATATATATATATAGGTACAACTCTGTTTTGCTCTGCATTGTTAAATTTTTATAATATGAGTTGAACCTTACGTGTGTGTGTTAAAGAGTGATATAGAATCTGTCATGAAAATGACCCCTGTGGTTTTTGGGAAAGGGCACTGGTTGGGATTCAGACTTCAGCTCTGTGTCCCTTGTGTCAGCACTGCTAGTGAAACATAGCCACAGCTGACACAGCTAAAACACGCAGAGGGAGGGAGCCTCGGCGGCCAAACCATTAACAGCAGCAACACACCGATACAGCAGGGGTCTTCATACCTATGTTTGAGCTGGCAGACCTATAGATAAGCTTTCATTGTATTTCAGTGATTTGGTATTTGTGTCCACTGCTGGTTTAACAGGGATTTGTTTTACAGTCTTTTCCACCTCAAATGACTCCAATTTGAGGCGTCATATGTGACTTTTTAGTTGGCAAAAGTCACAGAATAATTGCTGATATCTGTAAACAACATCACCAAATACAAAGTGCACAAGTAAAATGACATGCTGTCGGAAAATATGTCCTTTTTAAAAGTTGACCCCAGGTGAAGCTGAACAGAATTGAAAAGGTCTTAAACTGGATGGATGTACTTTTCTAAGTATTCCACTACATTTAAATATGTATCTACAGGTGAATGGGCTGGTTCTTAACATGTCATAATTTCACCCTAAACATAACCAGATGTTTTATTTTCAGATTCCAAATAGTTTTTCTTCTTATTTGAATTTTAGAAACTGACTTCAGCTGCACATAATCTACAGGCTGATATAAAACCTCCAGAGATTGGAACAGATGTAAACAATGTGGAAAAATATGTAAAGTTACCTGTTTTATAGTTCGAGATATCTCTTCATTTGCTAGCTTTTGGGCTTTACTTTAAAATGGAAGTCCTCAAGGGATGGTGTCCCTCATGTATTAAATCTTTCTCTACAATAATTTAGTCATTGATTCTGGTGTTTTTGAGCAAGGACCCAAACAGGGGCTGAAGTTGGAAAACTCTGTTTTGATAGAGATGAGCCACCCTTCCCTGTTAGTAGAAAGATAAATCTCAGTTTAAAATAGAAAAATTTTGAAGGATATCCGTTCTGTCCCTACTATCCTACAGAGGTAATTGAAGGATTACAGCACCTAAGCCAGGAAGAACTCTTCTCTCGCATCATATTTACAAAAGATAAACCAAAGGAATAGTATGACACCAATTTACCATTTTAAACAGTGTCTGACCATCTTAGAGTTTGAAACTAAAAAAATGAGCCAATCCCTTGTTTTTTTTAGCTCCACACTAGAAACTTAGTGCAAAGTTATAGTGAAACCAACCCACAAAGGCATCCATGACTTTTTCTAAGGCCAACAATCTTCCATTTTATAAAGACAAAAAAAAAATCTAATAATTTCATGGATATTCCATTTTCCATTAAATAATTAATATGTATCCCAACTGTTTAATTTCTTTTCTCTTTTTATGTCAGTCCAGAGGCAAATATACCACCTAAAACTGGGTCTGCATTACATACAACACACAAATGAGGAAAAAAAGGGGCTTTGTTATGCAAATCAGGACACAGGGTTTCATGACTAAACAAAAATGTAAACACACACACCCACCCACACACTTATGCAAAACCATTTGACCTGTACCTTAGAAAACAAACCACCTCTCATGCAAAATGACTTTAATGCAATCAAAATTTACATCAAATTTGAGGAACATTTTTTGCAATGTGTGCCTACTTGGAAACTGGGAGCAAAGAAATGCACAAAGACCTCTTTTAGAGTTGCATCACAGTGTTTACTATCAGTTTTTTTCCCTGCAATTTTCCAGCAAGAAACTGATACAGTGTCAAATTCTTAAGCTATATTTCAACTCAGTTATAAACTGACAGGGTCTCTTAAATTAGTTACTTTATAAGGAAATCCAACAGATGTTTCAGACATTGTGATGTCCTTAAAACAGTAACCATGGTAACCATCTGTTACACTTGAGCCAACTTTTCAGGTAGGCCTCTATTAATGAATTTTTATATCAACATAGGCACACCACTTTTTTCATGAGGGAGGATAGATGCACTGATGAAGTTGACACATTAAACACTTCATGATACAGTGAAACGGTCTTAGTTGAGCGTAAAAAGAGAGAATCAAACAAGCATATGCAGTTATTCTACAGCATATCTTATTCAATTACAAGACTCAGCATCTGAAGCTCAACCTGTGTGAGCAAAGGTCATATTGTCCTGGCAACGATTTGAGCTCAAGCAATAGTTTTAATTATGGTCTTCTCCAATCTCCTGCCACCATTCGCCCTGCTGTCTTGCACAAATGAGCTTACACACACACACACACACACGCACACACACCCACCCACACACGCATTCACGCACGCACGCATGCATACACACAACCATCAATTTCCTTTTCAGTGCAAAGCCAAAAGCAGCATTAGCATTAAGTTACATCTGCTCACAGCAAAAATACTAAGACGTGTCTTCACACCGTCTATTTTTTTAATGGCTATTTATTTAACAAGATGAGACCTAGAAAATAATATGTGATAAGCACAGGAAAAGTCAAGTATATGAATTTATGAACGACAAATATAGAGAAGTTGGCAATGGTATCTCCAATGTCAATAGTAGGCATGTTTTAAGACCATCTTCACATTTGACAACAACAGTTTCTGAATATACTTCATGAAGAAATGATTCTGTGTGGAAAAGCAAAAGTCAGATTCAGCAACAGACGTGATAATTCCATAATCCAATCCGTGAACATCTGGAGTGAAAACAGCCTAGCTAGCCAATCAGAGTAGCTGAAGAGATTTAAAAGAGGAACATCAATATCCAGAGACGAAAGATACGTGGCTCTGGTGACTTTTCTGTGTACAATTATATAATATATTTAGAATTATATTAATAAGTACCTCTGTCTCCATCACAGTTGTTCATCCTTGACATTTCTTCTAACACTTTGGATTGACCAGGTTAGCAAAAGCTAGACAAGCTGAAAGATAAACATTCCTCCTATTGCCACAAGGCTGATAACATAAGTTGACAGCTGACTAAATCCAAAACTAAATTGGTATTTTTCTTATTCAGGTTCATGTGAAATTACCCTTCTTCATATATAAGGAGCCCTGTAAGTCAAACTACTTTGAGGGATGCACATTTTATTGATTGACAGAGCTGTAAAGGTGCTCTTAGCATTAAAACATTTTCAGATTTTGTCACTTTACAACCACAAACATTAATGTATGCTATTGGGATCTCATGTGACAGAACAACACAGAGCAGTGCACTATTATGAAGTGGAAGGAAAACACACACATGATTTTCAATATTTTTACAGATAAGAAGCTGTAATGTGTCTTGTGCATATATTTAACTGTGAGGTTGATTAGGGTCCGTCTCTACTTACATTAATCTTCATGTCTTGCCACACACACTAAACCAGCTTTTGGGTAAACATTGACTAGGCTGTTTTAGCATGACTACCCTTTCATTTAAACAATTTGAGTTAGGCTTTATGTTTGCATTTCTAATATTTAACAACCTCTGAATGTTGTTTTTTTTTTTTTTTCCAATGAATAATCTGTATTTTTCCCTTTCTAACTTCTGGTCAACTCTGATAGCTGAGGGACAGATAATCCAACCTGAGCTGGTAAACGCTGCAGTTTCTTCAGAGTGGTTCAGTTGGCAATGTTTACGGCAGCTTTGCAGTCGCAAACTCCATCCACCTTTGGATGATAGTTTGAACAGTGTGTTCCCAGATATCCAAAGCTAGGGATACTGTTTCATAAACTAAGCCAGCTTTAAACTTCTCCGCAACTTTATCTCTGATTTGTTTGCTGTGTTCTTCGGTTTTCATTATTATTTTTTTTTTTTTTTGGGGGGGGGGGACAAAACAACAACAAAAAAAAAACCTCACAAGCCTCAGAGGACTTCACAGACCAGCTGGATTTATACTGAAATTAAATTACACAAAAATAATATCAACCAGGTGACTTCTGAAGGAAGCTAGATTCACTGGGTTTTATTTAGTGGTATCAGAATGAAGGCAATAAATGGAATTGCACACCATACAAACTTCAAAAAAATAAAGGAAACTCATGGTATATAGCCTGTACTTGTATTTATTTGAAAGTGCTTCACACTATGTAGTTATTCATTCACACGCTGATGCTGGTTGTAGCCATAGCTGACCTGGGGCAAAACTGACAGACGAGAGGGTGCCATACTCTGGCGCCACTGAGCTCTCTGACCATCACCAGCAGGAAAGGTGGCTGAAGTGCCTTGGCCAAGGACACTACAACAAAGCAGGGGTTTGAACCAGCAACCCACCATTTGTAGATGAAATGCCTGTAGCCATTGCCCATGTCGCTAATATTTTATTTACCTTCTACTTCACAATTAACCACAACTTTGTGTTGGTCTGTCACATAAAATCTTCATAAAATAAACCGTAATGTTAAAAATGAAAAAAGTTCTAGAAGTACAAAAGACAGTGGAAACAGCAGTTTCTAAATTACTTGCACAAACGCATTCCCCTAATTGGTGTTGACAGGGATAAGCTAACACACACAGACACACTTCCTCAAATACTTTGGCAAATTCCAAGCAGTCAACAAAACATGGAAATCATTTAAATAAGATTCAAAACTTAATGGGAAGTGCTTTCAATTGTGCGGTTAAGTGTACACTCTGTCTCTTTGGCATGTTTCTATTTATAGGCATTGTTACAGTCTACATGCTCTTTCAGGTTGAAGAACCTTTAGCTGATGCAATTACTGTTTCATTGAAATTCAGCCACTTGATCTGGATTTCCCTCTCCTTCATATCTCACTGAACATTTTCTGAAGTAGTGCATCGATGGCTATATGAAATAACATCTGAAAATGTTCAACCACACCGCAACAGGCTACTGTTGTGCAGTATTTTACCTTGAAACTCTCTTGAGTATGACACAGCCCCTTCCACACATGTGGCGGCAAATGTACACGATGAACAGAAGCATTGTTTATTTCTGCATATGAAAGTGTCTGACAACAAGAAATCCACTCCCCTGAGTTGTAACTGAGCATGAACTGAATGAAGGAAAGCAAAACTGACGAGAAATTTATGAGGTAGGTTAAAAACACAGAAATATATATACATATATATTTACATTTTTAACAATGGCAGGCTCCTCAAAAGATGAAATAGAAGGCAGCCAGAGACACTACATGACTCCTGTCCTCTCCCTTTCTGCTTGCCCTCCCGCTTGGCTGACTCATCCCAGTCTTTCTGGAGAAGCTGAAGAAATATGTGCCATTCTCAGAAAGATTACAAGCCAAAGATACACAACACTGGAATGTAGGTGAAACCCAATCCTATCGCTGGTCCTGTTGGCGATAGGATTGGGTTGTGACAGAGCGCAGCGCTCCCCTCCCATCCTCTCTCAGGTCATTTCCACCATTTCCCAAATAGTCACTTGAGGACAAAGAGCTCAAACACTGTGGCTATAAATCACCCCAAAAACTTTCTTAGTCCTGGTCTCCACATACCGTGCACTTGCTTCTACTTCTGCTTGCTATCATCAGTCTACGCAGTGTTCTGGAACTGATACAAACTCAAATTGCTGCAGGCTAGGAGCTGATTTCTGCCAAAATATATTTTCTTTCTCGCCTTCTTACCGTCTCCCACCAGGGAGAAGAAATATATCTGAGTAGGAAGTGAAAAAAATGAAAATAGCTTCATCTTCTCACGCTGAAAATGTCTTTATTTGTCTGTAGTACTTGAATAACTACTATATTTCTCAAAAAAGTTAAATTGAGCTCAAATTATATAGCGGACTCTCGTTATAAGTGGGGTACAGAGAACACAGCAGCTCGTGAATAGCTAAAATCTATGAATACTTTGATCCCCTAATGCTTATCTACTTAAGAGTTCAAACATCAAATACATCTTAATGTGTACAGCAGAAGCTAACATCTCCTTATTTCCACTGTTGGAGGTGCAGCCAATCAGAGACAAGGAAAATAAATGCTGCTCCTGGATTGGCAAATTTGTAATCGCCAGCCAATAGAGTGTCAAGTAGCATTGCACCCAGTTCAGTCAGGTATAGATTCATATACTGACAGATGCACTCCATCTTGGGCTGCGTTTGCTATTGAATACATGTTTTTGGTAAATGTACTTGTTGATGTGATTTCTTTATTCTGTTTTTTTTGTTCGTTTGTTTTTACTCATTCCGCAAGTGTAGAAACAAATTCTGAATGTATTTTCTTGCATTTTCTCTTTTTTTCTTCCTTTCTTCTATTCTTAAATCTCTCCTTTTTTTCCAACTATTTATCCCAACACACCTGAATGAAATACTTGTGTTACCTCCTCAGCACACCTTCGGATTTGGCAAAGGCCTGCTAATGAGCCAATTTGATGTGTTAGAACCAGACTGCTTTCAGGACAGTAGATCTCAAAGACTAAGTTTGGAGACCCCTGCTCTAAAGCATTCTCAGAACATCTGAATTTATACTGCGATTGCATTGCACATAGAAATTCCATATTAATTGATTAAGTGACATCTGTAGACAACTGGACTCTTTGAATGGTTATTGGAATAAGTGGGACTGAACACTTTTCAGATTTTCCTTGGTAAAAAATCTAAAAGTGCACCACTTTCCTTCCACTTCTCAATTATGCAGTACTTTGTGTAGAGTAATGTTATTTTTCTTCCCATTAAACTTAGATTATAGAACGACAATGATGAATAAATACGTCTTTTGAAACTTATTTAACAGAGGCACCAATAAATATGGAGACCGCTTTAAATGTATACATGTAAAAAAGCTCCCAATTAATAATGAGATAGCTCTTAAATCATTTATTTAATTGCTTCCACTGGCATATGACTGTTAGTTATGACTTCATCTAATAGTAATGCAGTTAGGTACAGAAGACTAAATTTCACAGTGTAATTTGATTACACAGTGGGTCATTTAAAAACCGCTCAACTAACTTATGATGAAATGTGTTGTTGCATCAGCTGGTTTATTTATAGCTCTGTCATATGTAGTAGCTGGCACTGGCCCTGGTAATAAATATTAATATAAGAACCCTATTTGGATAGTTATTTTATATGTGTGCGTCTGTGTGTTTGATTCTGATGTTAAAACATTCAGTCATAATAGGACGATTCTTCATACCTCTAGGCTCTATATGTGATTTATATTTTTTTGCTACTGTAAATGTCTTTTATTGCAAACATGACATTAAGTATGCTTCAAAAAGACATGATTGGAAACAGAACATTAAAATATTCGACTTTACAGCTGCTTCAGAAGGAGCCCCTGCTGTTGTGGGACAGTTGATATTATACGTAGGGCTGGAATTATTCTACTCACGTGTTGTTGAATAACTTTCCCCATAAAAGGAGCGGGTGGTGTGTGGCTGAGGTCACCTCGCACAGCAGGTGATGAACAAACACCCCGGACACAAACACCACAAACACATTCCACACATATTTTCACATCTATACACTCAGAAAGATTTGCCCCTTCCCTTTGAATAATTTTCTCACATTTTTAAACATTCGTGCACACACAGACACACGTGCACACACTTTCAGGAGAGATGGTAGTGTCACAGACATGGCGGGGGGCTATATCAGTGTTGGGATGGGTATATATTTCTGGCTGGTGCTGATAAGCCAACTGATGCCTTGCCTTATTTAGGCAGCGCTCAGTGCTGATACACTAGCAGAGGCACACACAGTGAATATACTCTGTATGTGTTTGTGTAGCAGGCTGTGTGCATCTCAGTGTATATGTATGTGAGGGGTTCATGAGAGGAAATAGCTGGGCTCTGAATAAGTGAATGTGTATAGATAGAGGTGCATGTGTACCTAAAACACTCCACTACTTTCTTATGTAAAGGGAAGTATTGGAAAGGAGATTAACTTACTGTTTTACAGAATTTCTTTGGTCACTGAGAATTTTGACCCAACATTTTCCCACTACTTAAATTCTTGAGGTGTTGCAGCATCATGATATTAAAAACAAACAAAAAACAATCGGGATATTTCTTCTCTTGAGAATGTCTGTCTTGCTAATTGCTATCTATTTGTTGACGTTATTTGGACAAATTACTACTAAAGAAGCGCCAAAACCCTTTTAGTTTGTTTTTTTTTAAATTTACATAGAAGGTTTTGGGCAGTTGGTAGAAAAATAAAATGTGATAAATAGCCAGAGAAGACAAGAATGTTCCTCAACTTGCCATTACTATACTTGAACATAGTACCTTGATTCTTTAGGAACTAACTTCTCTTTCTTAAGGGCTCTATGCTGGAAAACTATTGAGTCAATTGTGCTCTCTCTTTGTGCATTGGTCATAAAATGACCATGAAACATTAAAAGTGTTTTTTCTAAAAAAAAAAATATTTGAAGTTTTCATTAATTGTAAGCTATTGACATAGATACATTTCTTTTTGTGTAAAAAATCTTATTAAAATGTTGATTTCATTCTGATTGATTGACATGTACCTGGATAGTCATTTAAACATCTGTTATTTGTACACATTCAGAGGAGATTTATGTAGGAAGCTGAGATAACAAAGGCCCTCACAGTGCCTTGCACACTTTGTGTGTACAAACAGCAAAACTGCTGAGTTTCCAAGATACCTAAACTGCTGAACTGTAACAAAAAACGATTCATGGGAGAAGCTTCATGAGTCTGTGAACCTTTCAGTCGCCTGGTCACTTATCTCGGTTCCCAGGCCTCATTTAACCACGCCACACAAACACACGCTCACACACGCACACGTCGCAGACTTAGTGAAAGTGTCCATTTTGCAAAGATAGGTGGGCACAGTAACTGTGAATGAGAGACAGAGAACTTCACTCCACTGCATCACACTGGCTCTCTATTGATTAGCTCATCACAAGCATGAGGTCATCAGCTCCATCCCAGAGGCGGATGGGATAGCTCCTCTCTACTGTAAAAGCACAGGGGAGTGTTACTCTCCATGCCCCTTTTTCCCCCTCCTGCTCCTCCATCACCTCAGTCCTCCTCATCAGAAACCATGCAAACATGCAGCTTCCCCAGTCGTGCTCTATTAGAACTCGTACGATTTAATCCATTTTACTCTCCAACATGCACTCATCTCCCTCAGCTCGCCTGCTTCCCTCTGCGTCCTCTGGGAACGCTGCACAATCAAAGACAGAGAGTCATGTGACTAGGACCAGATCAATACGAGTGCATCTTTCACAGTGCACTGTACTGTACAACCGGACTTACATAACGTGCTTACAACTCGCCGTTCTGTGGAGTTCAGAACATAAATGTGCTCTTAAAAAATATCTTGAAAGGAGGCAGATAGTTTGAAGACTTCAGCGCATGATGCAGACTGTAATTTGATCACTCAGTTCAGCAGAGGGAACCTTGCTGTCTGATATAAACACTTTGTACAAACTGAATCCTTTTCCTGTCAATTCCCTGTGTAAACAACCAAAGAGGAGATCAGATAAGATGCTTTAAAAGCATCCGCCATTTTTCTCTATTCCCAGTATGATCATTTCAAGCCCAGTGGCCTTCACTGACATGCATGAAGTCTCACCATAATGCAGGTTCTTTCGTTGACAAAATAGGAATGAAGACATTTTACATTAAACATGTCCAGTCAGCCTTGTGTTATTTTACATCTTTGAACTCAAATAAGCGTATTATTTTCATAATAGAAATGATATACTATCATAAATACTTTGTATTCAAAGTGTCTGCTATTATTGTGCAGTTTTGTCTTTTAAAACAGTTATTTAAAGCCAATCTTAAATGTTTTGCAGAAAACCTGTGAACCATATGCCTGACTAAAACAGCTTTGCTTATTCAATAACTAGTCCAGTGAAATCTTAGGTAGAATCTTGAGCAAACTTCTGCCTAACAAGTTGATGTGTGTGCTTCTTTAAATTCCTACGTTGTCAAGACTAATTGCATCAAAATGCCATGTCTGCTTTCCTTACTGATGTGGCTAGTTTTGCTCAAAGATCACAAACCCCTAAAGGCAGAATAAACATATCTAGAGTACTCTAAGAAGGCTCTTATTGATTCATAACAAAACAAGGCTCTTATTGTTTTTGAAAAGACTATTTGAACTAGAACAGAAAAACAAGAAAGTTGGGCTCAATAAGACGCTTACATCTCTTTACGGGCATTAACGCCTTCTTAATTTGAGGGTTTTAATTATTTGAATTTAAACTCTTCTTTTACCCGAGTTAAAACAATATTGCTTAAAAGAATAAGAATTACAACAGATTTTTCCTTATCTTAGAATATAAAAACCAAGTAAACAAGTACTTGGCCCTTGGTATCCAGGAAACCAACCAATGTAAATAAGCCAAATCTGCTAAGAAGAGTGGCCAACCATGCTAAATGTCCTTAGTGATGGCTTCTGTTTGCTAAGGGACATTAAGGTACATATTAGTGGGACATAATTGTGCATGTACTCATAATATTGATTTTGTGTAGGCCAAAAAAAGTTTGCTTAGTCCACCCTGAAAACAAAATAATAAAACAATAAAAGTATCACATTTATATTAGTACATACATGAAGATGATGACAGAACATAAACATATCCAAAATTGTTCAGCTCTTTCATGCCTATTTAAGTCACATGGCAAAAACTTTTGTAGACATAGACAATAAGCCAAATATATGTAAGAACTGTACCTGTAAGGGAAAAGCTCAATTTCTTTTTTTAAGTTTTAAAGGGGGATGCAGTATGTTCACAGATAAAATGTTAAAACAGTTTAAGCAGTCCAATAAAAATCTAAGTCTTGTTAGCTTGTCATTAACAAATGATCAGTTATTGTGCTGTGATTTAACTATGTGTTTAAACTGCACTCACACGTCTGAGCTTCTGAATTTCATAAATTGTCGTTGATATGTTATGCATGCAAATTTATGTGACCCCCTTCGGAGAGCAGGGACAAAATCAGTCATGCCTGATTGCACCAAACCCTTTTCCCAGCTTGTACTTGCTCCCTAAGTCATCACTCGTACAATTCCCTGATGCAATGAAAGCACAGGATGTCAAAGTAATGCCCCAGCGTGGTGGTGGAGGTCGGTGGTAGGGGGGACTCTGGATGAAAAGGTCACATCACATTCACCTGTTAAAGAGCAGATGCCACATCAGAGCAATACTTGGCGTGGGCACAGCTACGGGTCATACAGTTCACACACGTGAACTCTCCGACACACGAATCACACATACAGTGCAAACAAAGATGCTGACCCCTTCCCCTGGGAATAAAAAACTTGTGCAGAGAATAGAAGCAGAACCTTTTTCCAGGGACTATAGCCCTGGCAACACAAAATCCTTGACTGCTGATGATGTATAAAGGTTGGACAACAGGTCTTTAGACAACTCAGAGCCTTCAATTTATGAAAACATGCCTCTGTCTTTGTTGTCTATTTAAACAGTGCACACACACATGCATATACAGGAGGATGAATGAAAACACACATACACATAAACATCACAGTACCTGGAAGCGGCTATTTCCACCTTACTCCTCGCAATGGCTGCAGCCCGCTGTGCCCCCTCCACAGCACGATCTACCTTCTCTTTGGTTTTGGGATTCTTAAGAGGAATCAACTGCTTTCTTATTCCACGCACCAGCACATTATTTTTGTACTTCCCTTCTTCTTTGGTGCTGTCTGGGAAAACAGTGCACCCATAGCCATGGCGCTTGTTGTTAAGCCACTCTCCTTCATATTTCATCCCGTTGGATCTCTCTGAAACACCAAATCCATTACGCTTGTCATTCTTCCACTCCCCCATGTAGGTCTCAGTCGTGGTCGCATCCACGTGGTCCTCCAGAGGTAGGTCCTCGTCTGGCAGCTCGCCATCACCGATTGATATGGTGGAGTTGGCATCGCTGGAACTGATTCGGCTCATGGTGGCATCGCTCCTTGCGGAGCTGCGTTTGCTGGAGATAGAGGTCCGAGAGTCAGACTTGCGCAACTGCCTAAGGCTGCCGAAAAGCGAACCCCGGCGGAACAGGCCCTTCTTCTTGCCGGTGACGACCTCGCTGTCTGAGTGGAAGTTGAGGACGAAACCACCGCGAGTGCCCGTCGGCGTGTCCACAGGGGAGGAGAGGTCATGGAGGACTGCACCGTTGCTCTGCTCAGAGCGCAGGGAGGCCATGGACGTACGAAGCGGAGAGCGGATTACGGTGGCCATGCCATAGGGAACACTCTGACGGACGCCATAACCATGACGCATCCCACCCATCCATTGGCCTTGATAGGTTCCTGGGAAACATGTAGACATAAACCAATGAGTTGCTGTGGTTCCCTAAGGTTTTACCATTCATTATTCAACAAAATCCCTTTCCGCTTATAAGCTCTAAAGATATTTCACTTATGTCACGTCTACTATGTGAAAATGGTTGGAAATAAGAATTATACGTTGCCATTTTACAGAAATCAAACTTTTGGTGGTCAAGATTTGGAACTGTTTGAACAAACTAATGTAATTTCTTAAAACATGTGTTGGCATAGTGAGGCAGGAAATTTTATAGTGGTAAATGGACAAACAAAATCTGCTCCTCTCCTTATAAGAATCTCTTTATGCTACCCGTCAGTTCAGGATAAGACTTGGAGTACATTCTGAAGGCGAGAGTGTAAGGCAATCTGGCTGAAATTTATGGACTTCACAAAGGTGCTGAAATGAATACACTTACTCATACAGCAATTTAAAGGATCCATGCTTTTGGGTCCAATCTGCATATATAGCTAATGAAATGTTTTCTCTTTTTTAGATCAGTGATGGCAAACACAGCTAACTAAATCAAAGGCTTAATTGAAGACCATCAGATTCTGTGAATCACTTGGTATAAACAAGAATCACTTGGGTAGGATTATGTTTTCAGGCAGCGACTAACTGTCCTCATTGACGATACGCAAATTCACTTATGTTTGCCTGTGACGACAGGGAATTGCTATGAGTCACATAATAAAAGGAATACTTTATTATTCCTATTCAGCGCTGCTGAGCATGTGCAGGTCTTCTGTAGCTTCTTCAAAGCATCACATTACAATCCTGATCCTAATTAATATGTTGCTCCAATCTCATTTTGTAACACAATGAAGCAAGCTGCTATGGTCACATATTAACAAAAAAGGGGGGAAGAAAAGCTACACTGGCCTGAGCGGGAATTTAGATGGATAAACAGTGTGATTAACAGGCTGGCTCCGGACTGCAGTCCAATTTGGTAACCCTGCAGATCAAGTTATCAGGATGCAACAGGGTCAGACAGCCAGATGTTGAGTAGATCCTCTGGGATCAGCTGATTTACCGAGCCCAGCAATCTGCAACAATCATATGTAAAGCATTTATTCTGCACCATGAGGCCTCACTTAAGAGTATCTAACAAATCCTCCAGTGTCTTGGATGTCTCACAGCGAGAAAAGAACGATAAGTAACAATACTAAGAAGGCGCTGTGTTTAGTAAGAAAATGACAGTTGTCTGGTGTATGAGAGGTATTTACTCATGGATTATACACTAAATATTCTATATGTTGTCGCTGCTTGTAAATGGTTCTCACAGTATAAAAATCTTGAAAAACAAAATAAAATTACATATATACATATATAGTGATGTAATTAGTTTCATTTACATACAAAAAAGCTAAGTACCATATTCCTATGCTACTTTGGCATCACATTGAGAAAACTGTAACATATTTTATTTTTATAACCTTGGTGTATGTTGAAAGCTGCAACTTGTCCATGCCTAGGATGCTACTTTTAGCTTGCCTTCATGTGTGAAGTGCAACTCGGTTGTTTTTTGTACAGAGGTGAAGTTTAAAACCCACTCAAAAGAGTTCAAAACATGGCGTGTTTAATTTTACAAATTACTCCATATGCATGGGTTTTATTTTTTATGGGCTGTACACCATCCTTCTCCAGTGCACTTGTTTCATGTTATAAATGAATATATTTTTTGGCATTTTTTTTAGATTTTTAATCTAGACTTAAGACCTCTAGGGGGCATCTTGTTAGTTTGGGCGATCTTAAGCAGCTGGTTAGTTTTCTTATACCTTGGGCTTGCTCAGCTCTCAAATCTGTAATAATTACTGTGTATTTGGCTGGAAGTCAGCCCTCAAACTCAATTACGCTTAGGCCCAAACAGACCCCATAAGACAAGGGTATTCCCAAATCCCCAACCAACATTTCCATATGGCTCCTATACTGGAAGGAAATTGGTTTATAAATGGGCCTCAAGCAGAATTAACTGTGAATCATTTATGACCTACAGTTGATTTCTTAAACAGGTTTCATATAGGCCAACTGTACAGGTAAAAAGAGGCACCCATAGAGATTATACATACATTGGCTAAATCAGATGATTTTCTAAGTATATTTTAGAGATCTACAAAAGGTTCAAATGCTTTCTCATAGGAGAAACCCATTCTGAGCCCCTGAAAATTGTACCAGTTCAGTCTAAGCAAAGTCAATATGGGGCCCCACAAGTACATGCTGGCTGGGGATATGGTTCCACATAGAATATTCAATAAGAGAATAACAGGGAGACCATTTATATTCAGGCTATGCTTTAAGTGGGCTGATTTGCTTTGATGTCCAATCTCCCTCTTCATCAGGCATGGTGCCACTGAAGAGGAGTCTCACTCCGCCCACTGCCTGCGAGGAGCAACCGGTAGTTGCCAAATGAGATGCACTTCTATTTTATTTGTTTGTTAAAATTTTTTAAGGAGGCCGCAAAAGACATCAGTTTAAAAACAGTTTCGGGGCAGAGGAGCGGATTTTGCACTTGGCTGCAGTGAAGCGCGCAATCTCAGCTCACATTCGATGAAGATTTACACACACGTAGCCTATTACAGCTTCCCTTGGTTTGAGTCTGAGCAACCTACACACAAGCTGCGTAACACATGATGTGTTTAACGCCACAAGGACGCCTGTGGGTTCTTACCGCCATCGCCGTACGTTTCGACCCCATATCCATCCTGCAGCCCGTTGCTCCAGGTCCCCTCGTATCTGGCAGGTGTGTTGTGGCTTTGCCGGACCCCGTAGCGACCCTTAAAGCCGTGACTCCACTCTCCTCGATAGATCCATCTGCCTTTATTCTCCACGCCGAGCCCATGCCGCTTCCCCTGGGACCAATAGCCCTTGTAGGTATTCCCGCTTGGCCAGGTGTACACCCCTACTATCTCGAAGCCGTGTGACCAGGACCCGGCGTATTCGCCCTGGCCCTTGGGTCCGGTGCAGATGCCGTGCCCGTGGGCTTTGCCATCCTCCCACCCCCCGCAGTAAGTGCCACCGTCGTCGAAGTCAAACCTTCCGCCCGTCATTCAGATAAAAGGCTGGAGGGGGGGGAAACGCAGATCGCGCTGCTGCTGCTGCTACTGCAGACTCGGGCGTCTCCAGGACCGAAGTGGGCTGTTCCAGAACTGGCGCTGTGATGGAAAGGACGATGGCAAGCAGGATGATGATAATGATGATGACTAGAGAGGAGCGAGAAATCAGAGAGGATGAGGAAACCCAGACACCGATATGCAATACAAATGGCACGCGTAATGGTAAGAGTAAAGGTATGAATGGTGGGCGTCATTTACCGGAGGCGCACACCCGGATTCTCCGCTGTGTGTTGCTCGTCTCCCCCCTCTCGCCCACTGATCACAGAGGGAGAGAGAGAGGTATGGAGACCCTGCTGAAGAAAAAGGCACCGGGCCAATCACGACGTCACGCCACAGAGGACCTCCCACTCTCATCTCTGCCTGTCGCGCTACCACCCCTCGCTGAAGAGCCTCGACTCCTCAGCCCTACCAAAATAAGGCACCTCTATATTTGTGTCACATTTGAAAGACGCGCCTTGCAGGCCACAGGTGTAAATGTCGACAGTAGCTGCACGCCCAACAGACGCGTTTAACCGTAATTATCAGTGATGAGATTATAGCTTTATTTATTTATTTTTTGGACTATTACAAAAATATACAATAGGAGTGTATCATTATGATGACAGCACAAAGCAGAGCGCAATCTTTTTTTTATTATTATTATTATTTTTTAAATCTATTAAAATTTCAACGGGACTCAAAAAGAAAATCAAAGGAAATCATATTCACAACTTTATTTAGCTGGATCCATCAACTTAATTATTTAGTATTTTGTAGGCCTGATAAGGCCCAAGGGATGGTTGCCATATAGAAAAACAGGAATAGGGCACCCTCTGCTGTAAAATGATTGTTATTGCATATAAATGATTAAAAACTATTTAAACAAATATCTTTGCCAAAAAATACAAAATACAGATCGCACTGTTCAGATTTTTATTGTTTTAAAATAATAAACACAACATGTAATTTTTTTCTGCAGTTTTTTTTTTTTTTTTTTTTTTACATCCCCATAAAATACATGCAATGTTGTGGATTCAATTTGATTTGAGTGTGACACTTGTTGCAAACGATCTTTGTCATATTGTTTACGCAGAAACATGACCGAGTGAGCGCTGTGAGGAACAAATTATCTCTGACGTGTTTTTCTCCGGTAACCTAGTCTGCAAGAATTTGGGCATGGGAAAACATCTCATGAACATTGAATATACTTTTTAATAACTTTCGGCTTTGCAAGTGTTTATTTTTCTTTCTGTTATATTTCCATTACAGAAACGTTTTGAGGGTAGCATTAAGATGTGTGTATTAGTTTGTGATGCATTTTTTCCCTTTTGTTGTATGTCAATTACAAAACCAGAAAAAACAACAACTGTTTATAAAAGATCAGCTAAGAAAAGCAAGCTTTCTTGGCTGTCTACACATAGTCACTGGTGGACAAGATGGAAGAACAATAATGAATCAGATACTGTTAACATTTGCGATACGGCTGAAATTTGAGTTTATAAATAGAAAATAATAAATAGAAAAATGGTTAAAGAGTGACTTGACTTGAGCTGGTGCTTACTTACTTACTGGAGTAAAGTCAAAGTAAAACAAAATGTTCTTTTTTATTCCAAGTTCCACGCCTGGCCAGCAGGGGGTGCAACAATGTGAACCATGACGTGGCGCCTTCCCTTCCTCTTGTCCCCTCGTAAGGCTAACGGATAAAATGGCGTCGGAAAACGGCTCTGAAACCCAAGATGAGAAAGCAGCTGTTATACAGGCCAGCTCAGATGAGGAGACGCAACAGCAGGGCGGCACAGTGTTGTGTAACAATGACTCAAAACTAACGCTGTATCACTGGACCCAGTCCTTCAATTCTCAGAAGGTGAGCGGGTGTCATGAAGTTTCAGCACCAAATGTCAGCGGACAGCTCCCTGACACAGATTTATTGACAGCAGCAACAATGAAACTGGAACACCGGGGGTCGAAATTATTTTTGAAATATTATCAAATGGACAAAGTTATATTTTCGCGACATTTATTAATTAAAGTCGTTGCATATTGGATTAAATTATTTCAGGGGTATGAAAAAGAGAAGATCTCTACTGACCCTTACATTTATCATTTAGGTGCGTCTGTGCATAGCAGAGAAAGGTTTGCGCTGTGAGGAGTATGATGTGAGCCTTCCTCTCAGTGAACACAACGAGCCGTGGTTTATGCGTCTGAACCCCGCGGGTGAGGTGCCGGTTCTGGTCCACAGCGATAAAGTCATCTGTGATCCAACACAAATCATAGATTATCTGGAGGATAACTTTAGCTATGGTAAGGCTACAGTACTTTACAAAAATAAAATAAAAATCATACCACTTAAACTTTTTAACATTTGGCCTCATTAAAAAGATTAAATTATGGCCAGGTTCACTAATTTAGTAGTTTCCGAATTAATTTCTGATAAGTTTGAAAAAGAGAGCAGCAAGGCATCTGATGTTAGAATATTTGCCTTCTTTTATTTTATGTGTCTACTTTTCTCTTTTCTGTTCAGTTTTGTTCAAAACTGCATGTCTGTTTTTTTTTTTATTTGCTTTTAATGTTTGTCTTGGTTTGCATTCATCCACCTGCTCTTAAGATTCTGCACTTCAAATGAAAAAAATCAGGCAAGTATGAGATTACTTAAGTTGAAACTTGAAAATATTTAATCATTGAATCTTTTCAAAATATCGTCGTCAATGCATTTCATCACTGCATTTTTAAGCTGCCTTTTTTGCACACGTGTCTTCTAAAGGCCTGTCTAAGAACTTGTCAAATGTTTAAGTTAGTATTAGTAAGGCTGAATAAGTATGGATTATTTGGACCACAATGGACATCTTTGAAATCGTAGCATGTACTTAGTTTTCCTTCAGTATATTAACAATCACGAGAGCTTTTTGTTTCATGACTGAATATCTGTTGTGTTACCATGTCAGCTTTTCTTAAAGTTTGTTTTGATGTCCACATTTTTACTGTTTCCTTGGCCTGTGTGTCTCCAGAGGGAACTCCCAGGCTGGTTCCTGAGGAGAGCAGCAGGTACTATCTCAGAGTGCAGCACTACAGGGAGCTGCTAGACTCGCTGCCCATGGATGCATACACGCACGGCTGTATCCTTCATCCTGAGATCACTGCTGACTCCCACATCCCTGCATATGCCGCTGCATCGATACGAAGTAAGGCAACCTGAGATGCAGAGCAGTTTAAGGTTTAGACCCTATAGCAATATATATATATATATATATATATATATATATATATATATATATATATATATATATATAATGTAAGTGTGTTGATTTTTAAAAAGTGACTCCCGGAATAGTAAATGTTGTGC